>JAJOOR010031690.1:0-13577 GCA_036250505.1 Solanum acaule | reverse complement strand
ACCTAGAAGGAAGAGACAATAACATTTTTCAGTCCCACAAAGAATTGTCATAGACACTCATATACATGAAATTAATAAGATAAATGTTTTCACCTTGGACATTCTTGCTTTCAATAAGTAAAGTATAAAGAAATTTTAATGAAAACATATATAAGATCTTTAAAATTGTTTATAAAAAAAATATAGTAAGTATGTATATTAATAAAATATATGTATATAATTCATCGGTTCGGTTCGATTATTTCTTCGGTTTTTTTTGAATAAAACCATAACCAAACCAAATACTACCGGTTTTCAAAAATCTAAAACCAAACCAAACCAAACCCATATAAAATCGGTTTTATTTTATCGGTTTGATTTGATTTTTCGGTTTGGATCGGTTCTTATCCAAACCGTGAACACCCCTATTCCCAACTAATGTTGGTTTCTTGTTTCTCTACCATTCACTATCTAATACCCACCAATAGTTAATGTGTGAGAATAGTTAAACGAATAAAAGTATTGAAAACACATCTGAATCTAAATTTGACTTTGAATGGTTAGTTTTATTTTGAATTATTGTCAGTTTTACAAACACACATTTATTTGACTAACTAAATTTAAATATATTCTCGATTTGTCACATGATATATCAAGTAGTTTCAAATTCTTATAGGAGCGTGGTGCTCTTAATAAAAAGTCAAAAAAGTGTTGAAAATACCTTAAACATAACAAGAATTAGATAATGTATTTCACTCATGTGACAAGATGAAGGTGTATTTAAGTTCAAGCTGAAGTTGTATAATTATATTTGAACTCTTGAAAAAATTAAAATTTTGTGAGGGGAAATTTCCTGAAGAAATGGTCAAATCAATTTTTCAAACTCATAAAAAAGAAATAATTTAATAATCATTCGAATACATACGTGAACAATATTTTAAATTATTTTTTGAAAGAATAAAATAAAATCCATGTCCAAACAGGTTGACCGTGTGAATAATTCCAACAGAGTAGATTACTCATTACAATATGGATTACTGAATTGACTATTTATTGTGGTATGACCGAATTGAAATTATACTCCCTCCGTCTCATTTTATGTGACAACATTTGATAGGACACATAATTTAATAAATAAATGAAAACTTTGAAATGTTTATCAAATTGCCCTTTAAAAAGTAGACTCACTTTTTTCTCTCCTTATAAATATATTAGAGTATTATCTTCAAGATTAAGTGGGACCAACAAGGATAAAAGAGGAATTGTACCTTTAAATACTTATCATATAAGAAAATGTGACATTCTTTTTTGACTGACCAAAAAGAAAATGGTGCCACATAAAATGGGACAGAGGAAGTATTTCTTACTCCTATCATCATTGTGAGAGAACCCCAACTGATGAGAATTTTGTCTCTTCTCAAGGTCTTTAGTAAATAATTTATCTATTTTCAATTTATATTTTTTATTTTATTTGAAGTTTATTTTTTCTTAAAAGAAAAAATAAAATATTATCATAAATATTTTTATTTTCCTACTTTCTTGTAAAGAAAATATAATTTTCTTTCATATTTGGGTTATTCCTTTTTGAGAGAGAATGTTTGGAATTCTATAAATTTAAGACATCTCTTCTCATATCAAGAACAACAACAATAACATCCACAATGTAGACATTTAAGAGTTTTGTTTATGTTGAGATTTATTCTCTCAACAGTTTTAATATTGTTTTTTCATATTAGTTATCATATAATAATATTATGTTTTATTATAAGTTTTTTTCATCTGATTTATCGACTCTATAATTTACAATTATAAACTTTCGCATGACGCCGAATCACTTTCAAACCCAACATATCGTGCATTCTATCTTTTCAAATTGGCTTTGTGAAATTTAGATGAATATGGTATAGAAAAAGAAAAGAAGAAAAGAAGATGGAGGGAGAGAAAAGAGAAGGGTCACGAGTGGGCTAAAGAAAAGAAAAAGAGGAAAAGCAAAGGGTAATATAATAGGCCCTACCATTGAAGGGAACAATAAACTAACGAGGAAAAAGTCACTGTCATCAAGGCGCCGCTCTCTTTCTCACTTTTTTTTTTTTTTCATTCATAAAAGTTAAAACAAACAATACACACCAAACGCTGACTTGGGGTTGGCGGTAGTTGAGCTTTGGGAGGCTAGGGGTTGGGTTGGGTGGGGGGGATGGTTGCTCCCCATTATTACTCTGGGTGTCACGCTTAATATTTATACAATTCCTTGAAAATCCACACATATATAATTAACGTGTTAACCTGCCTCAGATATCACCCTTTTACATAGATTCAATCTATCAAGAAAATAAAGATTTTGAGATGTAATTGCATGGCGGGCATATAAAATATTGGTTATGCGAACTTTAATTGGTCAGAGTTTGATTTCTCATCTTATAATTGTTTTCTCCTTTCTAATTTCCATGTAGTTAAAAAAAATTAATAAAAATAAAGGGCATAGAAAAGATTATTACAAGGGCTTGGTGAAAACAATTATACTTAATTAAGTGGTTTGTTGAGGGCTAAATAAATTGCCTTTGACTCAAGAAAAGGAGAAAAGGCAAACCTAACATTTGTCAATTCCAAGTAAAGCAAACTCTTTGAGGAATCTATGCCTCGTGTTGCACCTACTTTTATTATATTAGAAACTAATGTGTGTACTCTTTTGGTTTTGTCCATTTTTGTGCTTTTAAAGTCAAATACTTAGACAACAGAATCCAAAGCTAGCCCATCCAATTTCTACTATATAATTGACTTTGGATGCTCGAGGCTGAACAACAACAATAATATTTTATTAATTAATTCTATTCAAATAAAGCCGTCAATTACGATATCTTTTTTCTCCAAAAATAATTTTTCTCTACACTTCTTCCATACGCCATGTCCCCATTTGTGGGATATTACAAAAGGGTTATGTTGTTGTAGTGTGTCATACTTCCTCCCATCCATTTTACTATCCATTTTTTAAAAAAAAAAAAAACTAAATAACTAGCCATACTTTACAACCATATATACTGTTATTATATATAACCTAAAAATATTCTATTTACTTGTCCATATTTTCTCTTTTAACTGTCCCTATTTACTTGTCCATTTTGACAAATCAAGAAAGGACAAAAAAAATTCCTATTATACCCTCATTTAAACTTCTTGAAAATTTCTACATTGTAATTCATCCTTTTTGGAACCAGACAATACATTTAATATACTTGGGGAGTTACATAATCCTTTAAGTTACCCAAAAAATATTTTGTTAGTTTATGAGTAAAAATTTTGAACAATTTTTTTACTCGAAAAAATGGATAGAAATAAACTTGAAGTTTCAACTAATACTCCTATCAAAGTAGAAGGCTCACTTATATTGATCGAAGAACCAAAAATTATTGAAGTCAAAAATTTAAAAAGGAAAAATGAAGATCGAATAGAAGCATTTGAAGATTCAAAGGGAAAAAATTAAGCATATTGTAAAAGTGTATGTTGTTTCCCTCCAATTTATTTCACTTGAATTCAAAGAAGTGCCTGTAATTTTGAAGTGAAAAGTTGTCATAAATATAAACTTATGAACTTCCCAGAGCATTGATTAGTTATCTTGAGTAAATTTATTTTGGAATTGTAAATTGTACTATAAGGGTAAAATTGTAACTTCACTATGCTAATCATTGTTGCCTTAAATGTATGTCATTTCTAAAGTGGACAACTAAATAGGGACAGAGGGAGTAATAAGGAAGATACACTTAGATACATATATTTTTGCTACTAGAGATATACTAAAATAGGGAAAGAGGTGAGCGAGATATTCATATGTCTCAGATACATGCAAAATCACACCAAATACATATATCCTATGTATCTATTGTGATTCACATGTATATGAGATACCATATATATAGGAGAATGGCAAGCGAGATGAGATGGATGCAAACGAGATTTGTTATGTAGTCCAACTACATGTGAATCCACTTAGACACAGTGTATTCAAAACAAATTTTACCTAATTTTAAGCTCATGTATCCCGAGATAAGACACATCAAAATCTAGTAAAATTCGTAATATTGCAAACTAGAATGTATCTAAGTAATTAGTTTCTAAATTAATAGGATTTCTTAAAATTTAAATCTTTTTTTCCACGCCTTTTAAGAAGAAATTAATTAATTTAAAAAGTAATTTGATTAAATTATCTTTATAAAACTGATTTAATATCAGTTAAGCGAAATTATCAATTTCAATGATACTAATACAATATATATATATATATATACTGATTTAGTATCAGTTAAGTGAAATTATCAGCCTCAATGAATGGGTGTATAAGCAACATTTTTTTTTTGAGATAATGGGTATTTCTTAAATTATTTTTTATTGAAGTATGAACATATAATTATTTTGAGTTTTATGGCTCATTTATATAGTTTTTCCTTTTGCTTTTGCTTCGAGGTCTTTCAGATTGAGTTGTAATTAAGATATTTGGTTGCAGTTGGCTTAATGGATATAGGTTTGGGGAGTGGTATAATCGGAGCAAGTTGGGAATAAATTGAATATTTTTATAAAAATTGTTGTAGTACACAAAAATTGGGCGCGATTCAGTAAAATTTGTTGGCAAGATTAAACTGAATTCACCCAATCTGTTTAAGTTTAACCTGTCTATTTATTAGCTCAACTCATTTCAACCCAATTCATTATAAGCTACCCAAATTTGATTCAACCTGTCAAATTGCCACTCCTTGTTGCTCCAGACGACACATATGATATAACTATTGTTTTTATTAGGAGAAAGAGGTCTTAGGGCAATATTTTCACATTATTTAGCCCAACTAATCGAATAATCATTAACGAATATAGGATTTTGGTAAATGGATTAATTGATAGACTAATAGGTTGAGATATATTTAGCTCAATGGTAGAATTAAAATGAACAAATCAAATCTGAAATTTCATTAATTGGGTGGAATCATCCAAAGATAATGGCATTAGTCATATATAGTGCCAATAGACTATTGAGTAAAAATAGAGAACTTGTAATAATGAAGTTGAGACATGTTTATTGTAATTGTATTGTGAATTATGAACTCTTGATGGACTGGAAAGAGCAAAGTTGAACCAAGGCCTTGAGGTAAGTTAAGGTTATTTTTCTAAGTCAAGGACCATATAATTAGAATATGCATACTAGTACCTGATATATTGTTGAAGTATAAAATTCAAATTAAACTCACATGATTAAACATTTTGGTGACCACGTGAGTTTCACTGATTAAGTGTACATTTGGGCTAAAGTAATGTTACGAATCTAGTCACCGCTAAAGATGTCTATATATAAAGGATGAGCTTCTCATTCGGGTTAAACACCTAGGAGTTAGTGTTATTTCTATTAGGTATTTTGTAATAGCAGTTTGAAATCTCCATTTTTTATTTTTCTTTTGTTCTTTGACCAGCTTGTAAGTTCTTATACAATCAATACAAACCTTAGTTTGTTACAGAAAAATGAACCCTTTGAAAATAAGTGAGAAGCTTAGCTCAGTGGAAAGAGGTTCAAGAAGTGCCTTTATGTCGTGGGTTTGAATCCCATGTGTAGCAAGTCCTTTTTTTTTTGTTATGGAATCGGGCTCAACTTTTGGGTTTGGATCTTCTTCTCTTTTTTCATTATTTTTTCTCTTTTATGCTATTTCTTTTTTCTATATTATATATTGGCCAAACACATATACAGATCCCTAAACTTGTTGAGGTTTTCCCCTCAGGTACCTCAACTACGCCATTTTCCTATTGAATCCTTGAACCACCCATAATTTGTTCCTTTTAAACACTGTGGGCTTTGTGGCACAAAACTTTCGCCAGTATTTTTTGTTGATTGTGCGCGTGAGATCCACCTTTCCCACGTGGAAATTGCAACCAATCAAACTTCAATCCATTTACACGTCAGCGCCACATAATCATTTCCCAAACCTAAAAACCTAAAGCCCCTTCATTTCCCCCCAAAACACTTCTGACTTGAAGAAGAAGAAATCGATGAACAAGATAACTTCGACATTGGAGTTGGATGATTAAGAAGAAATCAATGAAGAAGAGATACATTCTGATGAGCAACTCCAACTTAATGATGAAGAGAAAGAAAAGAGGAGAAATAAGAGAAAGATGGGAGAAATTAGGGTTAAAATGGGAAGAAGAGAGTTGATGGATGGTTCAGGGATCCACATCAGCGCCTTCGAAACATCTTCACACGCTCAAATGACGTGAAATCACATTTTGTGCCACATCAGCCCTCAGTGTTTAAAAGGAACAAATTATGGGTGGTTCAAGGATTCAATAGAAAAATGGCGTAGTTGAAGAACCTGAGGAGAAAAACCCAACAAGTTTAGGGACATGTTTATGTGTTTGGCCTTATGTATTCTTTACTAGGAACTCTGATTTGAGAGAAGAGATATGGTTCCATGTACCATTGTTAAGTTGAAGCTTCAAGCTAGGTGTCAATTGATTTTCGTTAACAAGACATCATGCGTATGTCACGTGTATATCTTGTGTATGTCATTTTTTAATCGTGTGCATACCATGTGTATATATCATGCGTATATCTTGTATATATACTCTGTGTACCTCTTGCGCATCTATATTATATACCTGACATATTATATAAACATATAAACATTGATATATAAGTGATACACATGGGAATGTTCTTATTTGACTGAAATTTCGACCCAATACAAATTTTGGAAGTGGAGTACTACTATAAGCTATTTTTAAAAATATAAGTTCTATTTTATATATGGATCCCAATTTTCTAACAATTTGCCTTGATAAAGTCTTTGCTGTTTGTATGTGATAATTCTAGCTGGTGACAATACTGTAGTATATCCTTTAGAAATGTGTGATTGTTATAATGGGTTGCATGTTCACAATTGGGGTATACCATGCCCCTCCCTAATAGACCAAGAGGGAGGAACTTTAGAAATATATTTTTTATTTTTTCAAATTTCAGAATATGTTTTGCTAATTAAAAATATATAGTGAATTACTCGTGTATAATATTGATTGTGTTTATGACATAATTGGACGGATTCATGGAAGAATTGATTTCCGATAGTTAGTTAATGAATAAGTCTTGTCTACTAGGAAAATAGAATCAAGACGTGGGGTATGAGTGAATGGGACGGATTGGATTCAAGCAAAAATATATGAAATTCATTTATATGTAACTTCAGATTATATTTCTGTGTGAAATTTGATTTTGTCAATTCTAACTTTAAAAATCATGTATTTGAAGCGATGGGTATAGATTAAATCAAGATATAAAAATAGTCGTCTCATAAAATTTTGGAAAGACTACATAATTAGACATACTTCACTACCATACTAATATTATATATACTTTCAAAATATTACGTATCTTACCACTAATTAAGAGTTTCCTACATATCTTACACTTAGATACATGTATTTTTGTTACCAGATACACAAAAATAGCGAGAGAGGCGAGCCAGATTGGAGAGGGAGGCAAGCGAGATTCGTATGTATCCCAGATACATGTGGATCACACTAGATACACACTACAAACATGTATCTGTATATATCTAGAGTGATTTACATGTATCTAGGATTCCAGATACATGGGAGAGTGGTGAACAAGATGAGAGAGAGGCGAGGGAGGTGATCGAGATTTGCTATGTATCCCAGATACATGCGAAACAACTTGGATACAATGTATCTATAACAAATTACACCTAAATTTGACCACATGTATCTGGACATATCAGGAAGCACCAAAATCTAATAAGACACATAATATTGCAAATTAGAGTGTATCTAATTAATTAACTTCTAAACTAGTAAGATTTATGTAAGTTCCACTAAAAGTTTTACCTTTGTTATTACTACGGTCTACGAACTTAATAGGTCAAGTGGATGATTGAGCTTATTAATTAGCTAGCCCAGTATACAATCAATTATATCATGGTTCCAAGAGTTTATCTATCACGTATAGACGTATAGACTTTAAGAGCATGGTGGACAAACGATGGATGTGAAGTAAGGATAAGACTTTTGACACAATTGGACAGTGGATTTACCCAATTAATTACCCAATGGATGGATATCCATCCAATCAACACTCAAATTCAATTAAATCTAGTATCTACTTTTCAAACATTCCTTATTACATCTTACATTTAGTCATTATTTTTTTAAAAAATAATTGCCTTTTTTATTTATTTCTTTCTTAGTCCCCCTTCCTTTTCTTTTTTTCTTAAAATAATATATTTTGGACAGATATGCGAAAATCAAATAATTGGTGGATCAAACAAAAGGAAATTAAACAATAGAAAAATAGTTGGCAATGGAAGAAACAATGAGGTTCCTCCACCAAATCTGAACCAACTGATGTGAACAAATAAATCCTTAAAAAAGGCCATTTTACATTTTTACTAAGTTCTATCTAATAAATCTCACAATCCTATAATTTGATAAGCAACAGATTCATTCTCATGCATATTAAACTCCTTTCTTAATATCACGTGGATAAAATTCCTCCGTTCTTAACTCGAGATTTCAAGTTCAAGCCTTTGTAATATAAAAATCCTAAATAGGGAGTAATTCCATTCAAATAGAGTTTACTTCACATGAATCTAAATCAATCATTTCAGTAGATATCAATTATACAACTCTTATTTAATCACATGAATTTGTGGCCCTCCACTAAAGCACCTCACATTATTTCCTTTTTAATATTTGGTTTTAACTCCAAAACTAGAATAAATAATAATAATTGCTACTATCCACGAATTTTAAATAATATTTAACTTAATTATCATTGTTGTCGTTATTTTGGTGAAGGTAGACATCAAACAACTTGTGACTTTGAAAGTTCAACTTGAAGCCACTCAAATTATGACAGAAAATGTTGGCTTAGTATTATTATTTATTGAAAAGATTGATTATTGAATTAGCTGTCTTTTCCCTGATTCCAATTTCTACTTGTTAATGAATTATTCAATGGATTTTTCTTTCGATGTGATTTAGAAGTCAATATATCTAGTCTTTTTACATCCTCTGTTCTTCTCAAAGAAGTTATAAATCTTTCATTCTTTTCGAGTGTGCACATTTTCTTGATTTGTTATCTTCTTCCGCGATATGGAGGAGAGACAATTGCTGTTTGAGAAGTATGAAATGGGGAAGTTATTAGGGAAAGGAACTTTCGCGAAAGTGTACTATGGTAAGGAACTCGAGACAGGGGAAAGTGTAGCCATTAAAGTGATAAAAAAAGATCAAGTACAGAAAGAAGGAATGATGGAGCAAATCACAAGAGAAATCTCTGTGATGGGCCTTGTTCGTCATCCTAATATTGTTGAACTCAAAGAAGTCATGGCTACAAAGTCTAAAATCTTCTTTATAATGGAGTATGTTAAAGGGGGTGAGCTTTTCGCGAAATTAGTATCCAAAGGCAAATTTAAAGAAGATACAGCAAGAAAGTACTTTCAACAATTGATAAGTGCTGTTGATTACTGTCATAGTCGAGGTGTTTATCATCGCGATTTGAAGCCTGAGAACCTACTCCTTGATGAGAATGAGGACTTGAAGATATCTGATTTCGGGTTATCGGCTTTGCCTGATGAGCAGTTGAGTAGAAATGATGGTTTGCTTCATACACAGTGTGGGACACCAGCATATGTTGCTCCTGAGGTTTTAAGGAGGAAAGGTTATGATGGTGCAAAAGCTGATATTTGGTCATGTGGTATAATTTTGTATGTGCTTCTAGCTGGTTACCTACCATTTCAAGATGAGAATGTGATGAACATGTACAAGAAGATTTTCAAGGCGTATTTCGAGTTCCCTCCTTGGTTTTCAATGGATTCGAGGCGTTTGATATCTAAACTCTTAATGGCTGATCCGGACAGGAGGATCACTATTCAAGGAATCATGAGGGTTCCATGGTTTAGAAAGGATTTCGCGATGCCACGGGCGTTTTCCATCCAAGATTTTCAAAAGTTAGAAAAGGAACAAGAAAATGATCATGTTGAAGAAGGAATGAGCAGCAAACAAGGAGGGATCATTAGGAAATCCCCTTCATCCCCTGCATTTTTCAATGCATTCGAGTTGATTTCATCGATGTCATCTGGTTTCGACTTGTCTAGCTTGTTTGAGATCAAAGGGAAGGCATCATCCATGTTCACTTCAAGGAGCACTGCCCGGGATGTCATCAGTAAAATGGAGAAAATGGCTAAAGTTATGAGGTATAAGGTTTATAGGGTAAAACCATTCAAGTTGAAGATGCAATGCCCCGAGGAAGGACGAAAAGGGCGGTTGTTGGTCACCGCTGAGGTGTTTAAGGTGGCCCCGGAAGTCACCGTGGTCGAGCTCTCCAAGTCCTCCGGCGACACGTTGGAGTATAACAAATTTTGTGAAGAGGAAGTTAGGCCTGCATTGAAGGATATTGTTTGGACATGGCAAGGGACTGGTACTGGAAATGCTGATATTGATAACAAACAGGACTTGGAGAAATAAAAATTTGGTACATGTGCATTTTTCTCCCTCTTCTTTTGTGTTTGTGTTTCGCTCCCACCGATCGGCTGATGGAAATAAATCAACTATCGGAGATATTCGTGTTACTTTGTCAATATTGATTTGTACATAAATTGTGTGTTATACTGACCACTTTGGGATTTGTATTGTTTGCATGTTGTGATTCACTTAATTTCCTCTAGTCATTCAAGCACAATTAATCCAAGCTTGTAAGGGATCTTGTTCAAAGGGATATATTTCACCTCCTTTTATCTATATTTGTAAGTTGGACATTTTGTTCAGATTTGATATCAAAAGTACTTTGGGAACTTGAAAAGATTTTCAATCAGATTTTTAAATCAATTTCATGGTCAATAAATATATAAAGATAAATTATCAAAGTCTATTCAAATATATAGTCAAATGCTTGAAAATTTTATATTTAAATTTACAATAAAGTTAAATATTTTGGCTCTCGTACATCAAATAATATCACATAAAATGAGATTGAGAAAGTATTTAAAACAATTACCTATAACACAGTTGGACTTGAAGTCCATGTGAAGAAGTAGCATGAAGCAAAAATGTAAATTAGATGAATATTGTGTAGAGAGAATAAAAATTAAAATATCTGATTTTTCCTACTAAAAAAGAAGAAGAAGAAAATATCTGATTTTTGTATTGAAAAAAACTAAGTGCTAATATAGCTACTTGACACATCTATGATATCTACTGCTTAACCACTTGCTTAGCTAACTAACCATCTTACTCACTTAACTAACTATGGGGTTTTGGTATGAAGAAGAATAAATTCATGGAAAATAAATGATTTTATTACTTATTTTTTGGTGTTTGATACTTAAGTTCAAAATCATATTTCAAAAGTATTTATATGTAATATTATAATCACAAAAGGATGTGGTGTAGCAGATGAAACTGCTTCTTTCATAATTAAAAGTCTCAATTTCGAATTTTGGATATGAAAAAATTCTTGATGAAGAGCTTTTTTCTTGAATGGATCATATGCAGTGCCAATTTGAATTAATCGAGATCCAATGCATATACTGAGAAAAATCAATTAAATTTGATATAATATAGAAGAAAAACTACTAGGATAGAATGTGGGGAATGGGAGTTTGAGGGTGGCGGGAGGTGGAATGGTCAAGGAATAAGGGTTTGGAGCTTTTGGTGGTGGGGAGAAGATAATGATTTTCAATGTCATTATGTCATTTATGAAATTTGATTTTTATAGTTTTACTAGGAAAATCATCGTTCTTAAACGGTAAGAAATTTATTTTTTAGAAAAAATATTTTCACCAATCAAAAATAAAAAATTGAAAAATATTTATCAAACACAACCTAATCGAACCTTCTAGAACTTCACAACTTTTATACTCACTCCTTCTCCTCTATTGCAATTTATATAGCCCTACGGCTTGGCTTTGCTATCGCATCCGCGTAGAGGTTCTCCTATTTGGGATTTTGAAGTGAGCGAGTTTTCTATTTCATATTTCAGCCATTTTATCGGCAAGACGATTTTCCTTAGTTTAAAAAATAACGATATGATATTTTATTTGATAAATATTTAATAATATTATCAATATTTTACTCATATTAAATTTCAATCCCGATCACATAAATTGATACTAGGAAAATAACATTATGTACAAGTAGTTCCATATTTCAACAGGGAGTTCCCACACCCCACATGACTCCGTCCACAAAAAAGATAATGTGGGTTCAACTATTTATTTAATTAAGCAACATCTCATTTTCCATGACAATATGACACCTTGTATTCAAAGAATATTTAATTAAGGATGCCACCTCTCATTAACTGGTCAATTTAATCAGCAGTTAAATTTGTTTGGCTGAGTTTTAGCTACCACACCAACTCAAGGAAAAAAAAACAAAAAAAGCCTCCAATTGGAACCAATTTATTGGTTACAAAGAATATGATTTTTTTTTAATTCTATTATTTTGCTAATTTTGGAAGCTAATGAGATTGCTTATGTCTTTGGAGTTTGGTGGAGCTAGTTGATTAGTTATATGAGAAAATATAGGCAACTTTGAACTTCAATAAACTCTTACTTTTATATATTTGTAGTAAATAACGATCATCTAAACTACTACCAAACTAGAAAATATAATATATTTTTTTAATTTGAAAATCTATTTTTAGTTATGAAAATTTCAAATTTAACTTGAAGTTATACTTCAAATTTGAAAAATACATATAAGCATAAATATTGTTCTAAATATTTTTTGCTATTATCATATACAACTTTATCTTTAACTTCAACGGGATAAATTCCAAATAGAATGAAAATTCTATAAAATCTATGGCGCCCAAACCCTCCTAAAATATTTTATCTTGTATTTGATTAAATTTATAATTATGTCACTGCTGGTCAAGAGTGTCTACATGAGAGCGTAATCTTAATTTTTTTTATATGGGCTTGAGCACTTGTATATTCTTATCAATCAACTATATTGATAGGGGATTTTCTCTTCTTTTTTCCTTTACATATGATGATATGAGAGCACACACAACATAGGTAGAAGACTATATTAATGATATAATGCAAACACATCTAACCTGAAAGTTCAACCTCATACTACTATTGCAAAATGTAAATATAAAATAATATTATGGAATTACACAATATTGAAGATCAAATAAAAATTCATATATAATCTCCACTAATTTACAATAGCTTGCTTTACAGGGCTATCAAACACATCAAATACTAGAAGACTAGTCTATTTTAAGAACTTCACTTTCCGGGAACAAAGTTTGTGGCAAAAGCCCATGCGTTGTTGTTAACTGGATCAGCAAGGTGGTCTGCAAGATTTTCCAATGGGCCTTTTCCGGTGACAATAGCTTGAACGAAGAATCCAAACATGGAAAACATAGCAAGTCTACCATTCTTGATTTCTTTCACTTTGAGTTCAGCAAAGGCCTCTGGATCATCAGCAAGGCCCAATGGGTCGAAGCTACCACCAGGGTAAAGTGGGTCAACAACCTCACCAAGAGGCCCACCAGCAATACGGTAACCCTCAACGGCTCCCATCAACACAACTTGGCAAGC
>JAJOOR010031689.1:0-12877 GCA_036250505.1 Solanum acaule | reverse complement strand
AAAAAAAAAAAGTAAATTTAGTTCACTACAAGTCCAAAGATGAATATGTAGATTCATTCACAAGGTCACTTTCGGTTATCAAGTGTGGAGATCCCAAGATACAACAACAACAACAACATGCCCAGTGAAATCCCACTAGGTGGGGTCTGGGGAGGGTAAAGTGTACGCAGACCTTGCCACTACCTCGTGGAGGTAGAGAGGCTGTTTCCGGGAGACCCTCAGCTCAAGAACAACAAATCAAGTGTGGAGATCCCAAGATAGAAGACCAAAATTTTGCAATTCCTAAATAGAGATGACAATGGGGTGGTGCGTGGCAGGGACGGGGAGAGTTGACCTTAACACACAAAATTTTTAATCCACCCCGCTCGCCCCACATATTTTTTTTTATTTTCAACCCACCCCACCCCGCCCCGCATAGACGCTCCGCATTAACTCGCCCTGCATAATTTTTTAATATTTTCTTTTTCTTGTCAATTTTGATACTAAAAATAAAATTCATAAAAATAAATTCATTTTTATTAAGTTGTATTAATTTAATAGGATAGTGACTTAAAATTTTATTTTTTAGAGGTCAATTAAGAAACATGTAAGAAATTGAATTATTTTTTATTGAACCATTTTAATTTACTAGCTTAAATATTTTAGTAGATTTAAAGAAATTATCTTAATAAATAATGCTCTATCACTCTTATAACATGTAAAAAAATAAAATTAAGTTTAAACCTACATAAAATCGCATAGACCCGTAACCCACCCCACCCTACCCCACATTAGTTTCTAAAAATCCACTTCAACCCGCCTCACATCCCACCCGCCCTGCACAACCTTAAACCCTCCCCATCCCGCATAGCCTTAAATATGCCCCCACCACGCATCCGCCCAGCCCCATTACAATCTATATTCCTAAAGCAGGGATAAGTGTTGAATTTTTTCCTTTAGAATTGTAAAGTTTTACTGCTGTAGTTTTATTAAATAGACCTAGTCAACTAGTTAGCTCTTTTAATTAGGAGTTGTATTATATCTGAATTTTGAATAAATAGTATTTTATAGACTTTAGGATTTTAGTACTTTTAGCAGATCTTTTTGCTTAAATTTAGGTTTAGATGTTATTTGTTTTATTATAATTGTATTCTTAGACTGCAGTAAAAATATGTCAATATTTCAACATTAATTCTTCACAAGCTTTCTTTCTTATTTTTTGTTCCTTTAATATTTTTATTCTTTTCCTGTAATTTCTTCTCTTTTAAAACCAACAATTATCCTACTAAAAATACTCTTTTTTTTTTTGTTTTTACCCCTCCCAAAAGCTTTCACATTTTTGCTCATTTTGTGATTCAAACTTACTCAAACTCAAAAGTTTAAAAGTATAGGATTCTTACTGTCACGACCCGAGAGCACCCCCTAGTTGTAAAACGGCGTACTCGACCTCGAAGAGGTCTAATACAAGCCTCTTAGCTCATTCATTGCATAAACAATAGAAAATAATGCGGAATTAAAACTTTATTTAAAACCAACTATTTAAAATCTCGTTAAAGCATCTTTCAAAGACATAGCGGAAGACTAAGTCTCACATGGCCATCCTGGGACAAACATAACAAAATAGGGTCATGACCCTTTATACAATCAAAATACTAAAGTCTATTACAAAAGTCTCAATGCAAAACTAGAAACATAGAATCCTTGTCCTCGAACATATGAGGACATACCAAGATATGTCTTGAGATAACTTCTAATCCCAAGCTTCACTAGAGAATTGCTATCACTTGCCGGAACCTACACTTTGTAGAAAATAAAGAATGGGGTTAGCACAATCAAGCACTAAGTATGATGACCATGCAAAAACATGCTAAAAAGGACATTTGAGTTCAAATCATACTTGTATGCCATTTTTTGATAACATCCTCATAACATGATATTAAGGCATAATAATCATCACATTCAATATATAAAGTCTCATACATCACACTTAGGCAAGAACCACATATAACCCGTAAGTACATACATCAATAAGCCATTCAACCTCTTAGGACCTCTATCTAAAGTTACCCTAAGACGAACCTAAGTAAGACATGAAGTGTCTGCCCATACAACCTCTTAATACCACACCTAGGTATTCCTCAAGGCGACAATAGACAAGAACCTTCCCATTTATACACAACATGCTAAGTAATCATTTTATCAATATGAGCTACTCATTCATCATTTCATTTAGACAATAAGTCAACATCTTCATTAAGCCATTTAGGACACATTCATTCCTTTAGAGGACTTTCACTCATTAGCCATTAAGGCTTAGGGAACTCACTTTAGTATCTTCAAAGCCTACTCGTGCCATGTGTAGATAGCATCCAATACTACTACCTACACATTGTAGAGCCTATCCAATAACTAGAGTGCACATCCCACCTGATGGGAATAGGCATTAACCGACATAGACCATGAGAGCTAGACATGGAATCCGGTGTTCTACCCCCACACCGAAAAGAGGTGTTCTACTTGCCTAAGGTAGAACTAGATGATATTATAGTGTTGGTGTAGACCCCTAGCTAATATATCTCCTATGTGGGCACATAGTTCTAGGGTAGGAAGATGTTCATTGGAACTCTAGCCTATCATTGGGAGAGTTTCCATCTAACCCTATCCACTCAGTGCTTAGCCTCCATTCCCATAGAGTATTTCATTCACATTCAATGTACTTGAGAGGGCTACCAATACTAGGTCTGCCAACCCAAAGTACATTACACAAGAAAGGGTCCTTTCACTAGATCTTCCAATTCAAGGTACATTAAGGATAGCTCATGACTTTCCAAGAAGGGTGCCTTCTACATTGGGTCTACCGATTCAAGGTCATTACTCATTCATTCATGTGAATGAAAGGGAACCTATACTAGGTCTACCAATTCAAGACATCAATCACACTTCATGGAGAGGATACCACATTTGGTCTACCGGTCCTAAGATACATTCATCACATCACATTCAATTACACAAGGAGGAGGATGCCCTAGGCCTAACAAATCAATGTGCAAGATTACATTACAATACTAGGAGGACCTTTCACATTAGATCAACCTCATACATGATCATTAAGAGAGAACATACTTTCCATCACAATACAATAAAACTACACACAAGATCAACATTGAGATCACATAAACACCTTCACATTATTCAACCATCTATACAATAACATGTTAACACTTCAATTCACCATATAATGCCTTCATGGTCATAATCACAACACATTAAATAAATAAGCACCTCCACAATAAGTGGATCAAACCATACAAGAACAATTCTACAATAATCATGAAATTAGATCAACTTACCATTCTCCAAAGCCATGATGTCAATTACTCAATTCTCCAACAATTCACCATCAATTGGTATATATAACAATAGAAATCAATAATACAATTCAAGCTAAGCATAATTCAATCAACACTCAATCATGATCATAAAGCCCACTTCATAAGCCAAATTTAGGAATTTAGAGAAATCATGGGTTCATAGAGTTCTTCATCTAAAATCACCAATCAAACATCAATATAAACTTAATTTATCAATTGAAATCGTTTGATGCAAGAACCCATGAGATTGAGTAAGAATTGGGGTTTTTCATAACTTTGACAGCCTTGAAAACTCTTTTGAAATTGACTCTATGGTGAAGCTTGCCCTAGATAAAGGATCACCATACCTTAACCTTGATGAACCCAAAATAAATTGAAGAAGAAACCCTTGAAAATCCACAGCCCTAGCTTGATCTTCACCTTGACCTTCAATGGAGTTCTAGAGAGAACCTTTGTGGGAGGGAAGGGTTTTATTTGAAGAATGAATTCTAAATAGGGAAATTATAGTTTTGATATACTTAAAATACCTAAAAATACATAAAATAACCGTCCATGTCTTAATAGGAACGTGGGGTGAATTTACCAACTCACCCCTCAAGTTGGCCGAAACTTGACAGATTGCCGGGGTGACTTACGAGACCCCCACCTACGGACCGTAGGTGGGCTTATGGAGCATCTTGTTGGTCCGTAGTTGGTGACTGAGACTTGGAAATTGGAGCTAAGGCTTCCTATGCGAAGTCTTGACTTACGGAGGTAGACTTACGGGGCATCAATGGACTTATTGGCCGTAAGTCATGGCCGTAGTTCACCCCTTTTTGGCAGCTTGAGGTCTAAACTTAGGGTCCTCCTCAAAGACCCTTAGGGTGGTCCTTGTGGAGTCATACCCAGACGTTTAACCCCTACACATGTAAATCTAGGTACTAGGGTCACTTCTACAAGTTTTAGACCTCAAACAACACACCAACTTCAGTGACAACACACTAGAACATACTAGCACCAAAATACTAGTTTTCGAACGCCATGGTCATCCCTTGACGTTTGACCTCAAAACTCTTCAAACTATACTTTAAAAGCCAAAAATCATCATTTTAACAAGTTACCAACTTCCAAAACACATGCCAAGCTCTAGTTCATCCTATTTCATTTTTAGGGTTGTTACACTTACCATTTGAGCAAATCTTTTTGTCTCCTAAAAAGTATATTTTAAATAAAAGTTGTTGTAAATATATTATACTAATGTTGATGTCCAAAACTTCAATGTGTAGATCCATTATTATGTGTAATAATAACAACTGCTCCACTATCTCTTCATTTATCTTCTAGATCCCTTTATATTCCCCATGTTCTCAAGGATTAATGCATGTTTGTTGTTGTAACACCCCAAAAATTTTTAATCGAACACCTGAATCATTTTATAACACCTCTCATGTGTACTCTTAAAATCTAAATCATCCGTCGTAAATATATGATCTTGAACCGGATGATGCCCTACTTGCTCATGTGTATTAAGGTTCTTTACCAAGTGTGTCAAGGCTTTATAAAGTGATATAGGTTCATAAGGGACCTCAAACACCAATTCAAGTTCAAAGCATATGAGTTCATATAAAGGTCAACGTAAAACACTTATGTCTCCAACATATAATGAATTATGTAGCTTATGACCTATCAAATTAAAGATCTATGCATTTTCTTTTCAAGTCTAACAATATTGCCATATTTTGTGTTTGGAGTAAAAAGTTATGGTCATTTTACTAGAACATGTCTGGGCTGAGAAATTCGGCAAGGTAATATGCTTATTTGGTGACTCGCCGAATGGGTTGGTGAATTGCTGAATGGGTTGATGAATTGTGGAATAAGCTCACCAAAATGTCCTGAAACCTCAAGTTTGTGTCTATTTTGGAAATTTAAAGCCCCATTTTGTGAACTACCAAATATTTCTGTGAGGGGACATCCAGATCACTGATTTGGCTGATGGAATTCATTAAAAGGTCATTTTATTTGATTTTTATGGTATTCTTACGTTTCTAGAAGGGTATTCTTGATTGTTTACCCTAAATTAATTTCCTAAATCCATCTTATAACCTAATAATCATTATACGTATAGAAATTCCCAAAATCCCTAATTCTCCTTCTTACAAAGATCAAGAACTCCAAGAAAAGGATTTGTCCTATTTATTAAGATCAAAAGGCTCAAAGTTCAAGATTCTCTTCATGATACCTAAGGTTTTCAACTCAAGACTCTTCTCCACACTTCATCTTCCAAGATTTTCTTCAAGTTTCTCCAAGAACATTGTTCTTCCAGGTATGTAAGGTTATTCATTGTGATGGTCTGAGTTCGTTGTTATGCCCTACATCTAAATTCAGTTAGTAAGAGTTAAATATAGTGATCTACTCAAAGTTCCATGACTTCCCCTAATTAGAATTATGTTCTTATGTAAAGTTTAATCTCCTAATTATGAGATTTTGATATTTTATGGATTGATATTCTTAAGTTGTTGTTTATGCTTATATTTTGCATGAACCCTAGTTGATGAGATTTTTATTGAAAGCCTTTTTGAATATATTTCAATGCATTGATTTTAGAATTTTAAAGTGAGTTCAAGAATATTTAAAGTATCTTTAGAGAAGAGTTTTAAGGGAACAAAAAGGGTTCCAAAAGTACTATTTTCACATTGAGAAAAGAATTACTATTTTTAAGAAGAACATAAATAGTTTTTAAAAGTATTTCAGCTGAATAAAGAGAGGTTCAGTTACCCCTTAAAGTAAGTATTATTTTTCATGTTGAAAAGAGAGTACTATTTTCAAAAAAGTATAAAGAGTTTTCAGAAAGACTGAGCACAATTAAATTACCTTTTAAAGAGTTTTGTTTGAGTAATTATCTCAACCCAGTGAGTATTTTACATGAGCATATAGTTATATATTTTGGGAGAAGTATTGTGCAACGATTTGGGGGAGTGTTGAAATAACTCACAACCCCTATAAATTTCAAAGCCAGTGTAGATAAGATCGTATAGCAAGACAGACGACTCCTCACCTCCCTCAACAAGGCTTTTTATGGATCCATAAATTTAGTTGCGTTCTATACTCCAACTAGGTATAGGGTGGCTTTGGAAATGTGGGTAAGACATTGTATCATCACGAGGCTCATAATAATGGTTGTCGATTAGAGAAACTCCCACTAAAGTAAAGTAAAGTAAAGTAAAATGTGTGTATTTACTTTTATTGCATCGTTATAGTAAGAGAATTAAATGATTTTCATCATGTTTTATACTATTCTTCAGTTAAGACACTTTCAACCTTTCAGTTTAGTTATTTGTTTTATTCATCCCTATTACATACTCGTATATTCAATGTAATAATGTCATTCGATCTACATCTTTTCATGATGCAAATTCAGGTACTTAGGATAATTGATAAGTCCACAAATTGGACTCATTTAAGGCTATATTTTAATAGAAATTGTGTCATCAAATGCTTATTTTATCTCAATATCCAATGAAAACACTTAAGTTTCAGGTATTTGAAATTTAAAGGAAAGCATGGACACTACGTCGCAAAAGGGAATGAAAAGGCTGAAAAGAACGAAGAAATGAAGGCTTGAGGATTGCCGAGTCCATTTGGCGAGTCGCCGAAGGGTCTTACTTCACCTTTTGTTCCAGTGTGCTGAGCCCTGAAGGAAAGGATCAAGTCGGCGGAAAAAGGGCGCAGTCGACGTATCACCGAGAAGTTCCGCGAAGCAGTACCATGTCGCCCAATGACCCAGAGCATGATGATGCTGAAGGATGGTGCAAGACGTCGATGAACTACACCAAAAGGCAAATTGCTGAGTTGATCGGCGATTTCAACTAACGATGCCGAATGATCCTCTGCAGCACAAATCAGTGAAAACTATAAATACTAGTTAGAGTTTTGGTTTTAAGAGTCGAACAATTATTATAATTTTCATATAGAATAGTACTTTTTGATACATTTTCTCTAAGTTTGAGAGGGTTTTGTAGACTCAAAGTTCCAAAGGGTTTCATCTTCAATATTTGGATTTGGGCCTCTTGGATTCTTCAATTTTGGCCTGTATCAAGACTTAAATCTTTATACCCATTTGAATGCAAGCTCAATTTCGTATAAATTTCTATCTCTTATACATGTGTGGCTAAAAACCCCAATTCTTGGGGTATGATTTAGCGAATATGGGTTAAGATAATGGTTGGGTCTTGCTTGTTGATAGTTTAATTGTGATTTCATTTAGTAGTTGTGGAAGAATTTAATGAATTTGTAGTTGCAAATACAAGTTTATTTATGTGTTTTTGGCTTGCTCGAGAGAGAGGTCGTAAAACTAAAACTACTAAATTGATGGCCAGTGTGAGTGGGTCGACATGAGGTTTAGCTCGAGAGAGTGAACCCTAGTACCATGTCCACACACTTAGCTCGAGAGAGTGAGTGGGTTAAGGCGTATGTTGGTCTTCATGCGGCAAGTGGGTGTCCGAGAGGAACGCATTTGAAACGAGGTAAGTTGCTCGAGAGAGAGCTTATCCTCCTCAAAGTTTAGCCTAGTCACAATTATTCTATGAATCTTCTATCGAAAGCATATACCCAATAATCTAGCTTAACCTGTATTCCCGTCACACCCCAAGGATCCCCTCTCATTACTTAGAAAACTTTGTTTATTTTGTTGTTTTTACTCACTAGTGACAAAACCCCATCGTTAATTGACACTCTTGTGTCCCCCTTCAATTTACAATGTTTTTAATCGTTAATGTCTTTAGCTACGACTAGTTAGAACTTAATTTTATTTTTCTATTAATTCTCAAAACCACTCTCTTGGGAACGATCCTAACCCTTGGTTGGGTTACTAAACTATTGTACGATCGTAGACACTTGCATCAGTAGTTGTGTTTTGATTATGCAAACATCAAAAATCAATTGACGTTCTATTGAGACCATATCATTCGTTCGTATTCTTTTGGTGAGACCTCCTTTCTTTCGGATGACTCCAGTTTTATTATCTGATGGTACTAGCATTTTGAGGTGTCATGGGTCTTGTCCCAAAACCTATCTATAGATAGTAGAGGTTTCTTAGATAGATAGTTTTGAGTACTCTTTTTTAGTATTTAGATGTTTCATGCTCAGTATTTTAGATAATTTAGGGAATCAGTAACTATTTTAAACAACTCTTCAATTTTGATGCTTATGTATGCTTGAGTTAGTCTTCCACTTAGTAGTCAGCTAGGAAAAGGGTTCGCTTGGAGACCAATATTGAGTCTCAAGTGCTGCCGACGTCCGGGGTGTAGGCTCACAACGTGATAAACTTGGTTTTAGAGCATATAGTTTAAGTGTCCTAGGGAGTCTATGTATTCATGTCAATAAGATCTTATTTATAATTATGAGTGACCCACTTTTATACATAAAGACTACAAAAAATTAAGAAAAAATCCTTTCTTTCATACTCTAGATCGTGCAATAGAGTTGTCCCCTAAGAAACTTATGCATATTCGTGTGTTGGTTTAATTCCTCCGAACATGCCTTATCTTTGAGGTACTGGAAATAGTAAATTTTTTATTCCTATTAATATGGCCTCTCAAATAAAGTTTTCAAAAAGTCAAAGAGACTGCAGAAGGTTTTGAGACAAGCTTATTAGTGTGCTTAAATATATTGATTCAAAATAAAACACCCTTATCTATATGAATCATGTGTTCTAGGTCAAATGAAGATGTGCTCTTAGATTTTCTTCTCTAAACCTTGTTTCAAGTGATACCCTTTAAGATGGTTTTAGAGCACTTGGACAGTCCTGTCGCTTGAAAGAAGTGTGATTTGTGTTATTATAAGCGAATGGTAGTTGAAATGAGTAGAGTTAGAAGTATTCATTTAGAAGTGTAGTAGCTTGTGGGATGGGGATAGTTATGGAGTAAGGTGGGTAGTTGCAGTCACGTATGCAATAAATCATTAATGAGTAGTTTTTCCTTATGTTTAGGCTAAGGAGTAATAATGTGGTTTGGATTTCATGATTGAAGGTAGAGGAATAGTTACTGGTTAGGATGAGTTAGAGTGTACTCTGACCAAAATTGAGTTTATGTTGATGTGTCATTAAGTTAGTGAAGACAAAGTATAGGTGTGGAATAGAAGGACAAAGTAGTCATGAAGTGATAGATCTAAGATATGCTTATGATTTTTAAGAGAGGATCCTATGATATTCAAAGGGTTATATAACATGCTAGGCAATGGTGTATAGTGAATGGGTAAATAGTATTTAAGTTGTGAAAGGGAATGTGACGATAATTTATAAATAGGTAGACTGGGAGATAAAGATTAACTACTTGTGATGATATTTGTATTTAGTACTAGACAATAAGCTTGAATTTTAGATGAGTGTTGTGATAAAAAGGATGGCAACATGAGGGTGATGATGTTAGTTTTGAGATTTGATCTAGTAGGTTTGACATAAATTAGGTGAGCAATGATGAGTCAAGAATTTCAACTCATTTAGGGCTTATTATTTAATGATTTAGTGTCCTCGATGCCTATTTTGTGCTCATAACTTATGTTAATATGTTGATATGCAACAATGAGTGCTTAAGAGTAAGGCAAGGACATTACAATGCGAAAAGGAGCGAAAAAGTTGGAAAGCTGAAGTAAAGAGAAGCTGGAGCTCGCAAAAGCCACTTGGCGATTCACAGAGTGAGCCTCCAGCTCGCCTAAGTTCCAGCTCAGTAGCCCATGGACCAAACCAACTTTGTGAGAAAATGACAATTTGATGACATATCGAATGGATCGATTACCACGATCCAGCTCACCAAAAGTTCCAGAACAATTGGATGCAGGAGCAAAGCTAAAAGGCGAGAAAAAGAGCAACTTGACGGATTGCCGAGTAGATCGGCAATCCTGACTAACTTTGCCGAGTGGTCTCCATGATGAGTTTTTGAGAACGTATAAATTCATTTTTTGAAAGAAGAAAATAGTTCCCCCACTGCGTATTCCTAGATGTTTGGAGCTTTTAACATTTTTACATTGTTGAACACTTTCGGAGAAGATTTGGATCTCGAATTTGAGGTTTTAGGATTCTAATTTCAATATTGGCATTGGGTATTTACAGATTGTTAACAATTTGGATGGATAATCTATTTGGTAATTATTTCTTACTTTTGACTATGTTTGGCTAAAACTCTTTACCTTAGGGGTGTGATCATGTAGTGATTAACGTTTCAAGTACACCACATCCGATTCTAGGTGTAAACGATCGTTAAATAGTATAAAACCCAACAAAGAGTTGGGGTCGAACCCACAGGGAATGGTACGTGTCTAAATTCAGTTATGAAGTTATAAAGTGGTCTATTTGGTTATAGGAATATAATTTATCGAAAAGACATGTAAATAAGTCTAAGGGGATGACAACGAATGTCAGATGGGCGTTTGGATTGTCAATTATCAACTACAACACAATCAAACGCGAAGGAAATAACAATATAGAGAGGAATTCTTGGGATATGATCGGTTATACGCAAATTTCACTATATGGGTAATTGAAACTACTAATAAATAGCTAAATATCAGTGGATAGACTGAACTATAAGTGACATAGTTTTCTCTCGAAGAACTATCACGATTCAAGTGATTTCTCTCGAACATCAACAAGCTTAGCAAATAAGAACAACCCACACCTTAATACATCTACTCTCTCAAGCTAGATAGGTAGAATTGAGATTAGGATTTACTTTTTTGAGCTGAACCGATATCAGCCCAATAACTACAATCATCAATTGAAAGCTTTGATTCTAAAACCTATTTTTCAAGCAAGCTCAAAATTCTAAGTTCAAATTGCATTTGCAACTACAATTATTAGTTCAAAACACAACTATCAATTAAACCCACTTCAATTAAGAGTTTAAATAAGTAATTAACAATACTGATAAGCTAATTTAGATCATAATCACACCCAAGAATTGGGGTTTTAGCTACACATCATAAAAATAGAGAAACAATTACCAAATACATTAGCCATGATATGGGTAAAGGTTCCCAAGTCTTTACAATGGTCAAATTGAAGAAATTTAGAAACCCACTTGCAAATCCTCAAAATTAAGCTTAGAAATCCTCAAAGTCTACAATAAGAACTCAAAAACTATGAGAAAACTCTAACTTTAAAACTTGGGAATTAGAACTCTCTGGGAACTGGGAGGCACTCCTCAAATTTCATTTAAATTCCAATTTATAGTTGCCCAAGATTTGGCCTGAAAGACCATTTGGGCAGAATAAGTAGTGCCTCACTGAATAGGTCGGTAATCCGACCTTTGTTCATTCCATCACCATTTTGCATTGGCCATTTGTCTTCAGGGTTCTGTGACTTTAGGCGATCAAAGTTTCCATCGCGGAGTCGTCGACGATCCATCGATTACCCATTTTTGTCGCCAAATTGGTTCTTCACCAGGGCTGGCACGCTGGAAATTTAGGCGAGCTAAAGAGCCACTTGGCGGTTCGCCGAGTGGTCTTGGCAATCACCAAGATCGCTTTTCTTCACTTCTTCAGCTTGTTTGCTCCTTTTTACCCGGTAGTGTCCTTGCGTTGATCCTTAGCCTTAGATGCTGCAAATCAACACCTTAACATCAGTTTAGAGCATAAATTAGGCATTTGAGGACACTAAAACTATCAAAACAAAACCCTAAATGAGTCCAAATCTCAGACTCATCAACACCCCCAACTTAAACTTTTGCTTGTCCTCAAGTAAAACTTAAGATCAATCGGTTCAACAAGGATGTCTACAAACAGTGCTACTCAAGATTCAACATAAATGAACACACAAGGTTCAAACTACACATACAATGCTCAATTGTGCACTCAAAGATTCAAATTGTGACTCACCATCATCAAGTGTACTCAAGTTCACAAGCTTGCTTCAAATGCAAGTTCAAGCTCAACAAAGGTACTAAAATGCCCTCACAACAAAGATGATTCCATGTTCACACAAAATTTCTCAAAAGTTGAAAGTCCTGGAATCAAATACAACTCTAACACTCATAAAGATGAACACATGCATGACTTCACCCATAGGCTTGCCCTTATTTTCCAATCAACATTCGTTTCAGCTCACTAAAGATCACAAAGGTATTTTTAAGGTTTGTAACGGGGCTGAGTATAAAGGTATGGTCATTTAGGCTTAGTGGCTTTTATCTTCATGAAGTATCGCCTAAAAATCACTCTTTCTCCTTCTCTTTCACATTCAAACATGTTCAAACTCCACCCCATCATTCAACTCAGCATGAATCACCGGATACCCCATTATTCTTCATTCTTTTCGCACACTTTATTTCACAACTTTTTCTCCTTTTTCATTTTTTTTTTCTTTTCTTTCTTCTCATTCTTTTTTTTATATGGGGCGTTCCATCTTTTTCAAAACAATCCATCGAAGGGGAAATTTTCACACTTCTTGACTTTCCTTCTTTTTCACCATACCCCCCCCCCCCCCCCCGGGGGGGGGGGGGGGGGGGGGGGGGGGGGGGGGGGGGGGGGGGGGGGGGGGGGGGGGGGGGGGGGGGGGGGGG
>JAJOOR010031688.1:0-15626 GCA_036250505.1 Solanum acaule | reverse complement strand
TATTTCATTGCTTTTTAACCATGTAAATAAAATTTAACCATTTAAATTTATAAAGATTTATCACCGTTATGAAACTAATGATTGTGGATGTCCACTGTTTAAGAAATAAATCTCCCATTATCTCTTATTATTATAATATTAATTTCAATACCTCCGTAACCTTCTTCATAATCTTTTTTCATAATTTTCATGATTAATGTCATATTTATGACTATCTTATGTATGTTTATATGTAAAAGCTTGAAACATATAAAAGAAATCTCTCCCTTGCGTTTTACATTTCATGTTTCATATTATTTCATATTCTCTCATTTTATAATACGTTATCAGTATGATTTGTTATTTTTATTTCCTCTCGCGCTTCCTAAAAAAGACGAAAGATAGGAGGAATTGAATATCAATAATCACACTATTACTTTCGATTGTAATGGTTTCATTTGGTGGCTGATTTCTTGGTAAGAATTTAAATTTACAGTCTTCGCCAAGTAAAAAGAAAAAAATATATTTAATCTTCCATCTATTTCTATTTTCTTTAGTTTTAACTTGAACTTAAGGTCACAATCCTGATTTGTTGTGAGTGACATTTATTCTACCAGGTGGGAGAACCAACTAACAACTATACAATCCATTAATTCTTTAGTGTGGAAATAGATTTGGAGATGAATTAAGATCATAAGAATCCTCTCAGTGGCGGAGCCAAATTTTCGTCAGGGGTGTTCATACTTTAAGACAATTATAAAAATTAAACCTTGTTCGTCACATTATAAAGATTGGAATGTCACTTTTGTTCTCTTAAAAACGAAACTAATTTTTTTTAAAAATAATAAATGCCTTAGTCTGGGCTCAAACCCAAGCCCTTGAGGTAACTTTGAACAACTTTAACCATTGGGCTATCTTTCTTTAGCCAGTCAAGATTGTTCAACTATTAGTATATATCCAAAATATCGATATTATTGAGTTTCATATAAGATTTTACTTGGATCAACTTCAAACGATCAAATCTCTTAGAATATGAAGAGTTAGGTGTCTCGTAAACTATCAGATTAAAAGTCTATGAATCTTCTTTCCAACGCCACCAAGTTTGCATCAATCAGTGTTTGGAGTAAAAAGTTATGCTTGTTTCAAGGAAACCCTGTCATGCAGTCACAGTTTCACGACCGGAATTACGGGCCGTGGTGTTTTCCATAGACCGTGAAAGCCATCCATGAAGGCCTACTGCAAATTTTTTCAGAAACTTCCCGCACATGTTCCAAGGGTTGTTTTAGTCCTTTTTCAAGCTTTTTAGCCCTATTCTAACTCGTTTTTGGATGTTTTAAAGGAGTATATCATACAACTATTTAGTTTTCCTCTCATAATCATCAATCTAAACATTCAAGTCTCTAGAAATTCTTTCAGAACTCACCTAGGATTCTTATTCTCCATAAAAACCCTAAAGCTTTTAAGTCAAAAATTTAAGATATAAAGAAAAGTCTTCCATTCAAGATTTTCCCAAGTTCTTCCACGGACTCGAGTATGTTTCAAGTATAATGTCTATCAACACTTCTTACTAATGTAATCTTCAAAACCTCCTTGAACAACTAGGGATTCAACACAAATACTAGTAGTATCATAAATGGTATTAGACTTTGCACTTATGAACTCTACTTCCTCATTCCTAATGTAAAATGCTACTAATCTTGGACCTTGATTTCCTCTAGATTTTTCATTAGTGTTACATATCATTAAAATTAAGCAAGCTCACCTACTTAATTATCTATAATTTGTACTCTCTCGATTATTTTGCTTTAACGATATAGCCAAAAAAGATAGGAGTTTATTGATCGATCATACTATATAATTTGTCTTTAATTAATCCATTTTTTACAAATTTAATTATTATCACATAAAAATTGTTTTTTCAGACAAATGGTTGATTAAGTGAAGGTCAAATATACTAAATTAATAAATATATAAAGACAATTGGACAGACAATATAGTGAGGACATAAATCATGTTTCTCCTACTTTAAAATATGAGAGTTTGTTTTGTGATAAACTTAAAGATTATGAATGAGTTTTCTAAGAATTCTAATTTTTAAATTTGGAATTTGATTTCCAATTAATTTAGCTTCACTTTTAACTCTTCTCCCACCCCTACTTAGCAAATCCATTTTTCTTTCAAGTGGCAAAAATTCCCCCCTTCTCTCTCTTGTACTTTCATCATTATAGCCTCTCATCTCTAAACCTTTTTATAACATGAATATCACAAAATAATATTAGATCAATTTTAAAAAATATGTACATAAAATATTCAATTTTACAGAAAATCCATGAATTTATGTGCACCATAAATTACACACTAAATTTGCCATTGCTTTTTCCACCACCACCACAGTAATTTTCTAGATTACATATAAATATCTTTGAAATGATATATTTTTGTTGGAAAAATGATTCTAGTATCTCAAAAAGAAGTATTCATATTATTTTCTAGTTTCATCTCTTATTTAATAGCACTGAGTGGCTATTAATTCTCCTTTAAATCTAACGTTTATTTCTGACAAATTGAATCATAATCTTTATTGTCATTAACCCCTAATTATTAGGCCTTTATTGACATTTCTCTAAGTCAATTATCCACTAGTTTTGGAGACTTTATTGCTCTTCAATTTTGAGACGTTTGGTTCTTTTGCCTCTTTTTTAATTTACTCTCAAAAAGCAGAAAAAAGAAGATAATACTTTTACATGTATTCTAGTGCTGGGTTTTTTCGTTGATTTAATCTTTATTAGTTTCTGGCTCTTAGTTTTATACTAGAAGAGTTTGTTGAATCTTAGGAGATACACTTATATCGGGTGAAATATCCTTAAGGACAGTGTCTTTCGACACGCCTCAGGCTATGAGAATTTCCTATATATAAAGTTCATGGTGAAGTACAAGCTTTGGTGAATCCCGTACAAGTGTTCGTGATGAAGGTATTTTCCGTAAGAATTACAACAATCTTAAGGATATTTCTTCTACTTTGTTCTTATGGAAAACACTCAATAGTGAAGAAAGAAATTATAACTCCGAGTGGGCAATTGAATGGGTTACTGTAATGGCTTTGGTTTGGCACTATACTGAGAAGTATCGAAATGCTTCTTGGAAGGGACTTTCTCGTAGACAGATCACATGAATTAGAAAAAGAAAAATAATTAATTAAGAGGTTCAACGTGAGAAGAAGCTCTGCAAATGTTAAAGAAAATATTTTTTTTGAAGCCATTATTGCAGAGGTAACTATATTCTTGGGTTCATGCTAACAAGGTATGTTGACATGCTATAATTTGCATTAGGTTATTTGTTTTACTTTCAATGGAAGTAACAATTATTTTGTGTGGTGCATTGTAATCTAACACCCCTCTATGTTTGAGAAGATTCGGAGAAATGATAATCCCTCTAAATAAAAATAAATGTGATTAAGCGGATGATGTAAATTGTTGTGGTCATTTCTCAAGCGAATCTTGTGGCTAATATGTGAAAGTGAAAAATTAGATGCTAGATTTTTTGTGTTGTTGAGTACATTTGTGCTAACTAAAATTATTGTGTCCTACACCCAAATTGGAGAAGAAGAAAGAAAATTATATATGTTGGTAATTCTAGAACTAATTGAAGTTCTTAGAATGAAAAATTCTTCTTAAATATTCACATCTATACATTGGCATTATTTGAGATGGTACGTGATTTTAATATTTGTGCTAGATTGATGCTTATGAATTTATGAGAGGAAGAAAAAAATTTGAATGTAGTTTTATTTGAGTTTGACAATGTGTTTACGAATTTTGTTAGGACAATGAATATTTTATACTTGACTGATTGAGATAATTCTAGATGTGTCAGACTTCTAATCTATTTAGTTTAATATTGTATATGAGTTTTTGTATGATAATTATTCAATAGAATTTTAACATTACATTGTGAAATTCTATAACATACCTTTGAATAGTGATTCAAATTTGATTGTTACTATTGTCTTAAGTGGTATTGAAGGACTCCTACATAGTTTTAATATTTGAGATTTGTCACATTAATTATCAAAATATTAAAAACAAAATGTTCTGATAAATATTGATTAAGAAGCTCATCCAATTTGTTGAATCTTCGCTTGTGTATATTCTCAAACTGTTTTTACTTCTTGAGTAAATGAGATGTAAATCCTTTTTGTTTATTTTAATTTTGTTATGTTTTGGTGTATAGATTTGTATGTTACATACTAATTAAATTTTTTTATGGATGTTGAAAAAGTTAATCCTCTATTATGAAATATTTAAAAGTGTAGGGGTATCTTGTTAAGGTTGTGTTACATGATCCTAAGAAAAGAAAAATAAGATCTAAGTTTTTAATTGTATGCTAATAAATTGTATATACATATTTGTGGTAATCAATTGTGATTTGATTGAATGAAATGTTAGAGTTGGAAAATATAAAATAAAGTATTGTTGAGTTTTTAAAAGTGAAAATACTTCCAATGTTTTTGTTGTTGAAAATGATATTGATTCTTGATACATTATCTTGAAAAGAGTCTTTGATAATACATGAGAGGTACAATAAGTACAATACTAAATAAATTGAATATCTTGTACAAAAAGGGTACAATATATGATGAAAAAAGGTAAAAGAAGTTGGTAAAGTTTTGTGAATGCCATAACATAAAAACAATTAATTATAATTAACTGTTGTGGAGTTGATTGGTGATGAGACTAAGTGGTTAAGACAACTCTTAGTGTGTATTTCAATTGGAATAAAACCAATTTTTATGTGATTAAATTAGATACATGTGTTTGAGACACAATGTGAAGAAGCAGCTGCAGTGAGATGAATTATTTACATAAATAAATAAGGTGCAGTCGAAGGTGAATCTGATCAATTCACTGACTAATGAAACATCGAGGGGAGTAAGACCTTTAGTCATTTGAGAAGATCAACAATGATGGTAACCCAACCTATGTGATTGGAGATCCCATGAATTAGGTTCATATGGGTAATAACAAGTCATTAGTTGATCAAGTAAACACTATAAAGTTATGTCCCTCCTATGATGTGTGAATATAGTGTAATAATCTGCAAAGCAAAGTGAGGCAGAGTTAGAGCTCTTAATCCAAGTAATATCCTTTATAGGTGGTGTATTGCTCTGCAAAATACACTTGATGATTGGACCTATATGAGTGTGAAGTGGTGCCGCTTCTATGAAATTGTGACAAATTTTTAGAGCACTCATGAATACCAGGACACGCGCATAGCCTCTTAGCACAAAACCGCAATAACGACAAAGATTGTGTGAGTATAATGTGATAGAATAAGACGCTGGACTTACAAAAGAATTATTGGTTCATAGAAGTTCTAAACTTCACCAATTGTTTTGTATGTTTAATCTTGTTTTATCTAGGTCTGGTTCATAGTCTATGGACACCAGATTCGATGCAGTAGACTCATAAGTGAAAACCTAGCAAAACTTATTTCATTCTATTTATTGATATTCTTTTGAGATATGTAGGGGATTGTTGGAAAAATAATTCTAGTATCTCAAAAAGAAGTATTCATATTATTGTCTAGTTTCATCTCTTATTTAATAGCATTGAGTGGCTATTAATTCTCCTTTAAATCTAACGTTTATTTCTGACAAATTGAATCATAATCTTTATTGTCATTAACAGCTAATTATTAGCCCTTTATTGACATTTCTCTAAGTCAATTATCCACTAGTTTTGGAGACTTTATTGCTCTTCAATTTTGAGACGTTTGGTTCTTTTGTTGAACGTTAGAGCTATTTGGTTTGGTCCATTTGGTTGCCTATATAAGCCTCTTTTTTTATTTACTCTCAAAAAGCAGAAAAAAGAAGATAATACTTTTACATGTATTCTAGTGCTGTGTTTTTTCGTTGATTTAATCTTTGTTAGTTTCTGGCTCTTAGTTTTATACTAGAAGAGCTTATTGAATCCTGGGAGATACACCTATATTCGCGTGACCCATTTTATTTAAATTACTTTTCCGTTTTATTTGAATTTTCCGCCGTTGGAGATGACTGTTCTAAAAGGTTGCAACTTTCAGGAACAGCCATGATCGTTTGAAAGGTTGCAAATTTTCTGAAATGGTCGTGTGGTTTCTGAAAGGTTGCAACCTTTCGGAACCAGTTCCTCTTGGATATAAATACCATTTATTCTTCAGACTTTTTACTTATGAAAATTTCTTATTTCTTCTTTTTCTTCGGCACAAATAATTTTCATGTACTTTACTGCCGTTGAGTGGCTCGTTGACACCAGCGTTTTGGATATCAATACACTGGTGATTGAGATCATTCTATCCTGGGAGGACATATTCCAAATCAAACCTCGGATACTAGAGGGGAATAATTTCCTAAAGGGGACACTGTGCATTCAGTGGGCTTGATCTTTTTTCGTTTTGTCTTTTCCAGATTCTGGTATGTTTTACAGATTTTAATTTTTTGTGAATTAATTTATGTTCTTCTGTTCTTCACTGGTTCATTGGAAACTTTGATAACTTCGTGTTTCTGCAAAGTTTCTGGTAATCAGTCTTGCTATTTTTTTAAGCACAGATTGGCAACAATCTTAAGGAGTTTTTTTTCTTTTAATCTGTGTTTCTGGTGGAGACAAAAACCTTCATGGTTTTATACTCCTGTTAAGTTTGCAATTTAAGTTATTGCTTACTGAGTCATTTGTATCAATTTCTGTTTGTTACAGATTCTGAAATGGCAAATAATAATGTTACGGTGGCTGTTGTTGCACCAACCCGAACTGCTATACCACCAGCAGAGAAATCGAAAAAATTCTCTAGTGTGAATTTCAAAAGATGGCATCAACGGGTATTTTTCTGGCTTACCACTCTTGGTCTGTAGAAATTTACCAATGAAGCAACTCCGATGCCTGCTGCTGAAATGCAAACAGAAAAAATCATGATTATTGAAGCATGAAAACATGCAGACTTCCTATGTAAGGGCTACATTTTGAGTGCTTTAGATGATGACTTATATAATGTCTATAGTGAAATGACAACTTCGAAAGAATTGTGGGATGCACTTGAGAAGAAATATAAGACAGAAGATGCGTGCTTGAAAAAGTTTGTGGTCGCAAAGTTTTTAGACTATAAAATGTCAGCTAGTAAAACTGTTGGATCACAAGTGCAGGAACTTCAACTTATTTTCCATGATCTGATTGCTGAGAAAATGTAGTAAATGAAGCTTTTCAAGTGGCTGCAATGATCGAGAAGTTACCTCCTTCGTGGAACGACTTCAAGAATTATCTAAAGCACAAACGTAAGGAAATGAAGATTGAAGATTTTGTGATTCGTCTCAAGATTGAGGAAGCTAACAAAACCGTCGAAAAGAAGTCTCGTAAGAGTTCGACAATAATTGGAGTTAATATTGTTGAAGAAACTCCTACCAAAGGCAAGAATAGAAAGAAGTCCAACGAACAGAAGTCAGAACAGGCCAAAAAGAAATTCAAGGGCAACTGTTACAACTGTGGTAAGACTGGTCATAAGTCTTCTGACTGTCGTGCTCCAAGAAAGGACAAAGACAAAGGCAAAAGTCAAGCAAACATCATGGAAGAGATGAAAGATGCAGATGACCTCTGTGCAATGATCTCGGAGTACAACTTAGTTGGAAATCCCAAGGAGTGGTTTCTCGACTCAGGTGCCACTCGACATATTTGCTCTGCGAAAGAAGCCTTTGCAACGTACACTCCTACTGATTTGATAAAGATCTGTTCATGGGGAACACAACAACAACAAGGATTGCAGGAACTGGGAAAGTAATGTTGAAAATGACATCTGTCAAGGTGTTGACTTTGAACAACGTTCTGCATGTTCCTACTATTAGGAAGAATTTAGTTTCTGTTGCACTGCTCTTTAAGAACGGGTTTAAGTGTGACCTAGTTAGTGACAAAACTGTAATAAGTAAGAATGAGATGTTTTTAGGAAAGGGCTACCTCACTGAAGGCCTCTTCAAACTGAATGTAATGGTTATTGGCAGTATTAATAATAATTCTGCTGTTGTTTACTTATTGGAGTCAAATGATTTATGGCATACCCATTTGGGACATGTAAATTACAAAGCCTTGCGAAAATTGATTACTTTAGAAGTATTGCCTGATTTCAAATGTGATAAATTGAAATGCGAAATTTGTGTGGAAAGTAAGTATGTTAAACATCCTTACAAGTCAGTTGATAGAAATTCAAATCATTTAGACTTAATTCACACAGACATATGCGATATGAAGTCGACACAATCTCATGGTGGGAAAAAGTATTTTATAACTTTTATTGACGATTGCACTCGATTTTGTTACGTATATTTGCTTAATAGTAAGGATGAAACAATTGATGCATTTAAGCAATACAAAAATGAAGTGGAGAATCAATTGAATCTAAAGATAAAAATGATTCAGAATGATAGGGGTGGAGAATACGAATCTCTTTTTGCAGAGATATATTTGGAATATGGTATTATTCATCAAACTACTGCACCCTATACACCACAGTGAAATGGTTTGGTGGAACGGAAGAATAGAACATTAAAGGAAATGATGAACGCTTTGATAATCAGTTCTGGTTCACCGCGAAACCTGTGGGGGAAGCCATCCTTACGGCTAACAAGATACTCAATAGGGTACCCTAAAGCAAAACGCAATTGATTCCATATGAGTTATGGAAAGGAAGGAAACAACTTGAAATATTTCAAAGTGTGGGGTGTCTAGCCAAGGTAGAGTTTCCTTTACCCAAGAGGGTGAAAATTGGAAAAAAAAAACAGTGGATTGTGTATTTATTGGATATGTTGTGAACAGTAAGGCCTGTCGATTTTTGGTTCACAAATCTGATAATCCTGAAATTTATGTGAATACGGTAATTGAGTCAGATAACGCTGAGTTCTTTGAACACATTTATCCGTATAAAACTGAATGTGAGTCAACATGTGAAAGACTTACGACCACGGGAAGAATTAACAGAAAATACACTACCTAATGAGGATCCTAGGCGTAGTAATCATCAATGGAAATCCACTTCTTTCGAACTAGATTTTGTGGCATTCTTGCTTGTAAATGAGCCTCCAACATTTAAAGTAGCTATGTCTTCGTCTGAGTCAATCTACTGGAAAGAAGCAGTCAATAGTGAGATCGAATCAATTTTAAGTAATCATACTTGGGAATTGACTGATCTTCCTCCAAGAAATAAACCTTTAGGATCAAAGTGGATCTTTAAAAGGAAAATGAAAGCCGATGGGACTATAGACAAGTATAAGGCTAGGCTTGTAGTCAAATGATATAGACAAAAGGAAGGTCTGGACTACTTTGATACATACTCTCCAGTAACAAGGATAACATCAATTAGGATGTTAATAACACTAGCAGCAGTGCATGATCTTAAAATCCACCAGATGTATGTAAAGACAACTTTCTTAAATGGATAGTTGGAGGATGAAATTTACATGGAACAACATGAAGGGTTTGTGGTTCCTTGTAAAGAAGAGAAAGTGTGCAGACTTGTGAAGTTGCTTTATGGGCTCAAGCAAGCACCCAAACAATGGCATGTTAAATTTGACCAAACAATGTTGACAAATAGATTCAAGATTAACGAATGTGATAAATGTGTTTACATTAAAAATGTTCCGAATCATGAAGTCATTGTTTGTCTGTATGTTGATGACATGTTAATAATGAGTAAAGATATTGACGATATAAATGCTACTAAGTGCACGCTGTCCAACAAGTTCGATATGAAGGACTTAGGAGTTGCTGATTTGATCTTGGGGATCAAGATTCTCAAAACTCCTCAGGGACTAGCATTATCTCAATCTCATTATATTGAAAGAGTATTGAATAAGTTCAAGTACTTGAATTTCAATGTTGTCAAAACTCCAATTTATTTAAGATTTACATTTCAAAAGAATGTAGGTGAAAATGACTCTCAATTGGAATATGCCAGAGTGTTGGAAAGTTTGATGTATATTATGAATTATACGCGATCAAATATAGCATGTGTTATTAGCAAATTGAGTCGGTTCACTAGTAATCCGAATCAAACTCACTGGATGGCAATGAAATGTGTGTTGGGGTATCTGAAACATACACAACACTATGCTTTGCATTATAATAAATATCCTGTCGTGATTGAAGGATATAGTGATGCAAATTGGATCACCGGGTCAAATGAAGTAAAATCCACAAGTGGTTATGTGTTTACACTTGGTGGAGGAGCAATCTCTTGGAAATCGTCCAAACAGACATGTATCGCTCGCTCCACAATGGAATCTGAATTTATTGCTTTAGATAAGGTTGGTGAAGAAGCTGAATGGCTCTAGAATTTCTTAGAGGATATTTCATTCTGGCCCAAACCTGTGGGACCTATTTGCATACATTATGATAGTCAAGCAGCAATAGGTAGTGCAGGGAGCGTCATGTACAATGGGAAGTCTCGTCATATACGACGAAGACATAACACTGTAAGACAACTGCTCTTTAGTGGAATTATCACAATTTACTATGTGAAGTCAAGCGATAATGTGTCAAATCCACAAGCGATAATGTGTCAAATCCACTAACGAAAGGCCTAGTGAGAGAGGCAGTTGAAAGATCATCTAAGGGAATGGGTTTACGGCTTAGGACAAGTCAGCATGGCGATAACTCTATCTAGCAGACTAGAGATCCCAACAGTTAGTTTCAAGGAGAAAAACAAAGTTGTGACTGACGGTTCGACATTGTCAATCAACTCAATCCATTCCCATAATGAAAACAATGTTCAGGAACACGGTTAAGACTTTAAGGCTTGTTAATGAGTTAATAAAGCTTAAAGTTTTTAATGATTTGCTAAGTTTGGCAGATTTGACCAAATAGTGTATCTACGAGATGACACAGTTAGAAATCACTTATGTGAGTGTGAAGTGTAAGCCGCTTCAAAGAGAATTTTATGTCAAAAGCCTATTCTCTATACACTCATGAAACTAGGAGGTGTTCATGGCTGAAACAAACACAACTGTAAGAACCATAAACGGTAAAGGGTTAATTGTGTGACATATGATTGTCTAGGTATACACCAAGCTTGACGGTTCAAAGATATCGCATCTACCGATTGACCGAGTATATCCGACATATGTTCACTACGGAAAGTTCAGGGGGAAACCTACTTATCCAGATGCAATTGATCCTTGCTTGTAATGTACACACTCGTCCGTGCATTCCTTATGTTATAACCATTCCCCATTCATGTGGGGGATTGTTGGGTATATAGCAAGAGGTAATGGGAAATAGAGGGAAGATGAAAAGAGAGGAACTTGAAAAGTCCTTTTATGCTTTAGCAAAAAGGTATTTCTCCCTTATCGGTGGTGGAAAGAAAAATAGAAGAGTTTAAATAGAGAAACACTTCTATTAATTGTTAAGAGTTTCTCCCTTATCGCGCCGTCGTCGCTCGTTTGGCTTTGTCTTTGGCTTTGGAAAATGATCGAGAGATTATTTTTGGACAAAGTTTTATTTTAATTATTTATTTAATTAAATAAAATTAAATGGCCAACATGTTTCAATTAATTAGTTAATTAACCGAAACGTTCCGACCCGACTCGAATCCGCGTGACCCGTTCTATTTAAATTACTTTCTCATTTTATTTGAATTTCCCGCCGTTAGAGATGACTGTTCTGAAAGGTTGCAACTTTCAGGAACAGCCATGACCATTTGAAAAGTTGCAAACTTTCTGAAATGGTCGTCTAATTTCTGAAAGGTTGCAACCTTTCGGAATCAGTTCCTTTTGGCTATAAATACCAGTTATTCTTCAGACTTTTTACTTACGAAAATTTCTGATTTCTTCTTCTTCTTCTGCATAAATATTTTTCGTGTACTTTACTGCCGTTGAGTGGCTCGCTGACACCAACGTTTTGGGTATCAATACACTGGTGATTGAGATCATTCTATCATGGGAGGACATATTCCAAATCAAACCTCAAATACTAGAGGGGAATAATTTTCATAAGGGGACATTATCCATTCAGTGGGCTTGATCTCTTTCCGTTCTATCTTTTCCAGATTCTGGTATGTTTTACAGATTTTAATTTTTTGTGAATTAATTTCTGTTCTTCTATTCTTCACTGGTTCATTGGAAACTTTGGTAACTTCGTGTTTCTGCAAAGTTTCTGGTAATCAGTCTTACTATTTTTTTTTAAAACACAGATTGGCAACAACAAATATATCCCTGAACTATCGTTAATGGTATACAAATATCCTCCGTCATACTTTTCGTTCATTAGTGCCCTTGTCGTCCAAAATCAGTTCACATTTGCCCCTCCCACTAACGAAAGATTTATTTGATACACGTGGCGTAATCCTACGGCTCAATCCGGTTTGTCCAATTATTTAACCAAAAATTCAAATATCCACCCATTATCTATTTAACCCACCCGATTTACCTATTACCCACACAAATAAACGTCATCTAAAAATCTAAAGAAAAAACCCCTTCTCTCAAATACCATTATTGTCGCTACCAGCTCCAGTACCACCATTAATACTGTTGTTGTCGCTACCACTGACACCACCAGTACTATCCAACATACTCCAGCATCCTATATTATAGCTTTAGGGGAACTAAAATCCAAGCAAGATTCCCTAACATATTTCTATGGCACCAACAACTTACACAACTTAAATCTAAAATGTGAAAGGTGAGTAAACCAAGAATTAAGCAAAAACAATGAAGACCCCAGCAACCCACATTGAAAAATTAGATCTAAATTTAAAAAGATTCAATCTTTGGGGCAAAAGGACCACCGACAAGCTCTTCAGAAAATTTCGGTTGGTATGAGAAGAAGGTGCTGAAAATTAGCTCACTATTTGGAATGGGCTTTTTTTTTTTTTTTTTTTTAAAGATTTTTAGATAGTTTATTTGTGTGGGTAATGATAAATTGGGTGGATTAAACGGGTAATAGGTGAGTATTTTAATTTTGAACTAAATAATTGGTCAAATCAGATTGAGTCGTAGGATTGCGCCATGTGTACCAAATAAGTCTTCCGTTAGTGGGAGGGACAAATGTGTACTGATTTCTGGATGATAAGGACATTAATGAACAAAAAGTATGACGGAGGGTGTTTGTATACCATTAACAATAGTTCAGGGACATATTTACCCTTTTTCCCTTTATTTTTTACAAAACCATCCCATTTATTTTTCCCACTAACCAAATTAAAATATGTCAGTTTGCTGGTTTTTTGCGATGGAAAAATTGCCGACCTAGGGTTTCTAGTGGCTCCTACATACGCAGTAGTTGCGCAGCTATCGTGGCTGCTATGGCCACTGGACAATCTCCTTTCGAGGTTGTCCAACCTGCCCCACCACCCCAAACCACCACATACGCCACCCTTTTTCAATTCCAATACTATAAATTCTAAACAATCTTCCCTAATTAACTAAAAAATAATCATAAAATCAATCGAAATAATTCATGGAGAACCTAGTATCACGTTTTCAATGGAGGAAAGGCAATACTTTATGATCGAAGAGGGATTACGTCAAGCAGTGGTGTTAAAATTATCCTATGGTGCGCCAATTTGAAGGTATTAAGGTCAATTTTATCGAAACATCTTGGTACCAAAGGCAATTGTTTAATTGGCTTACTTGCTCCAAGACAAATTTTGTTGAGGTTTGATTAATATGAAGATTATGTACTAGCTTTATTTCGCTCAGTTAATTATCTTCTCTACAATGGAGAGGAGCACCAATATAGGATTTTTCCATGGTCCATTGGATATAACCCTAAGGAGGAAACGACGTTAGTTGTGGTATGAATTTCTTTACCGAACTTATCTCCAGATTTGTTTGCAAAGAGGTCTCTGTTGTCTATAGCATCAGCAGTTGGGAAACCAATAGCTATAGATAAAGCTACTCAAATCAAGTCAAGACCTAGCACGACTAGGGTCAAGGTTATACTTGATCTAATGGAAAAACTTCCAAATTGTATAAGGTTGCAATTTGTGGATGGAAAATCTGGTAAGTTGATCGAGGTTTTTCAGGAGATTGTATATAATAATCTATTGTTGTATTGCAATTATTGTAAGCACCAAGGTCATGATGAAGATAGTTGTCGTTTGATTTAAAAAAGAAATCAAAATAACAAACAAATTGATGATACCATTGAAGGTGCTTTAAAAGGTACTACCGATAGTGAAAAGTATCAAGACGATGCGAAAGAAATATTATATGAAAAAAGAAAGACTATAGATGTCGATCAAAGTAAAGCTACTTCTTTAGATCAACAATTAGTTGCTTCCACTTCCGAGCAAAATCGTGTAGACTTAATAGATGTTGATACAAGTAATATTGGTGTTCAAACAACTACCGAAAACAAAGGTGATTGCAATAACCAACAGGCTGCTACTAATGAGGTGCAATCAAAAGAAGTTGAGCTGAATTTGATGTCTAATGTAACTAAAAACACAGGGGGAACACCAAGAGTTGGGGTTGATGCACCGCGAGTTGATTCCGGGCAAAAATTAATGGATTCAGGACAAAAACTAATGGATACATCTGATCTTGAAGATGCTGAAAATTTGGGCAGCATGTTTTGCAAGTTGAAAACAAGAATCTAACTAAAAACTGGACAGTGGTTGCACACAAAAAATCAACTAGTAATCAGATCCTTTCCCCTACTAGTTAAAATAATTCTCTATGTAGTGAAAAGGGTCCGACTGGGAATATTCATGATAGTGAGAAGATGCAAGATACTAGTAATGCCTCAAGAGATCTATTATGTTCAAATAGCTTTGATGTTTTATTGAAGACTATTGGAAAGCAAGTAAGGTTAATAGAGAATGACAACGATTTAATCCAAGAAAAACAAGTCTTACCACCTACTTTAAATAGCAAATTAAGTCCAGAAGCTCCCGTATTTGTGCCTAAATGTGTGCTTGAAAAGAAGAATGAGTCAAGGGCGTTATTGTCAAATACAATTGATTTGGGTGAGGATTCTCTTGATGAGGATGGAGTGGATTTGGGTGAGGATTCTCTTGATGAAGATGAGGAAGACAATATGCTGGACATTTGCTTTGATAGAGTGACTAGGAAGAGGATATATCACGTAGGGCAACAAAGAAGTGGAAGCAACAAAAGCAAAAAGAAGACACATGGAAGGCAACATAGTTGGGACGGTAAAATGACTGAGGAGTTTGTTCCAAGGCACCTACCGGTGTGACAGGCAAAGCAAAACCATTTGACAGTATCAATAGGTTCAACTAGATCCAATAAATCCAGGTATGAATCATCAAGTGTTGTTGGATATGTTTGAAGAAGAAGACAAGAGAAAAATACTTCAAGTTACTTTTGATGGGCAATCAATCCTTTTTAATTCATGCTTTTGTAATAGAAAGTTTGAGGCTAGTAACTCAACTTTCTTGATTGACATATTTTTACATTATTTAAGTATCCTCATTTGAAATATCATCATGGAATGTATTACAAACTCTGTGATGATGAGAAAATATTTAGTTATCTCTAATTCTTATTTTCTTCATGCTTGTTAGGTAGCAGAAGTTAGGTACTATATTATGATTAGTAAGGTCAGGCCTGGGGGGGGGGGGGGGGGGGGGGGGGGGGGGGGGGGGGGGGGGGGGGGGGGGGGGGGGGG
>JAJOOR010031687.1:0-15858 GCA_036250505.1 Solanum acaule | reverse complement strand
TAACAACTTAATATATTAAAGAGACATATAAAAAATGCTTAATATTTAAAATTCTGCGTGTGCCACATAAATTAGAACAAACAGAGTAATAAATATTTTTTTCAAAATTATGTTAAAAAAAAGTACTACAAATCACAATAGCTAAAAAATTAAAATATTTTTAAAATCATATAAAAATTTCAATAACTTCTCAAATTTCATAATATAACATAAATTAAAATAAAAAAAATATATATATTGGGCCCCGTGCTGGCACGGGGTCCTATATCTAGTAATATGAGAAAGGGAGTATTAATTGGCGTCGTCCTAATTGACTTTAAAGTGAATGAGAAAATGTTGTCAAAAATAGTGCCCACGTTTGCAAGACACGTGTCAAAAAGATATTTACTCTGACAGAGTGCTTTGAGATTATGAAAAACTATGCCTTTTCTTTTCTTTTGAGGAGTAATAATCCTTAAAAATGACAATAAAAAAAGGGAAAGATGCGTCAACGTCGCTCCTTTGTAGTTACTGCTTTAGATAATCTTATTAAAAATAATTGTTTCGTATTAATGGTTTATCTAACTAAATAAAAAAAGTAATTTTTTTTTATATATTCTTCGTTCATTTTTAATAGTCAAGTTGCGATTTTTGAAAGTCAATTTGATTAATTTTCAAAGTTAAATTACATTACATTAATTTAATATTTTAAATAAAAAAAATTAGATATTTCAAAAATATATAGAAAGTACTATAAATTATATTTTTTTTTGCATATCAATATGATGAAAAATACATCGTAAAATATTAGTTAAAGTTCTTATCGTTTGACTCAAAAAGAGGAAATCATGACAATTAAAAGTGGACGGAGAGAATATTATCTTTGCACTTGTAAAATTTTAAAGTAGATTTTTAAGAGGTGATTAGTAAAATTATCTTTTTATTTATAGTTTTTTTAAGATAGAAAGTGGGAATCCGGAGGTGGGATGGTCAAGGAATAGAAGTTGGGGTGATTAGGTGTGTGGAAACTTATTTTCCCACTTTAGTTAGAAAAATTATTTTCCTCATTTTAAAAAAACTTATTATTTTTCAAATATTTAACCGACAAAATGGAATATAAAAAAAATTGAAAAACATTTCACTCCATCCCACCTCCGGATCGGGTCGGGTCCATGGAGGAAACTTCTATGCTGCAGGGTCTCTACTGGTAGGTATTTAGTGGAATAAATCATGAGAAGATGAAAATAAATAAATTATGACCACTTTCTAATCATAAAAATATTAAAATCACATTTTGCATTCTAGTCTTTATTTAGCCATTAAGAAAGATGAAAGGCCACACAAAACATTTTTAATAGTATAATGCCGTATCTCCAGCACTTGTTGAATACCATAAAAACAACATATTATATTTTCGTAATGAAAAATTACACAAAAAATATAGTTATAATACATGGAGAGAATTTTTTTTTTAAAAAATATTCTTTATTTTATTTTACATCAGACTTAAAATATTTATATTTGAATATATTAAATATTTTGGGATGAGCTAATATTAAAATTTTTAATAAATAAAAATTTGGTTTTAGAACAAATAAAACAATTGACTAATTAGTAAAAGAATTAAATTCGGATTGAGGGTATTTTAAAATCAAAAGGTGAAATGATGGATATTTTTGAACCAAAAACAAAGGTGAGGGGTATTTTCAAACCAAAAGGTGGAAGGATAATAATTTTGAACCGTTTTTAATAGGTTAGGACTTAGGAGTATTCTTAATGGTTTTCCCTTTCCCATTTTAGTCAACTTTCCACATCTCGTGTTTAAGATCACAAAATTAAATGAAAATTTTGGTTATTAACTTTCCACATCACATGTAAAAGATTACAAGATTATTAATGAAAATTTTGTTATATATTCTACATATCTTTAGTTTTATACCACAAATTAAAAAATATTCTTTACTTTCTTAAACTTTATATCAAGTTAAAATCAAACAAATAATTTAAAATTAAAAAAATATTAATAACAACATTTACATAATTAGATTAGAAAACATGTTGCAAATATATTGAAAAGTTTAAACTATTCCTAAATATGAATTTAATGACAATAAACTAACACGTTGATATCAATCTCATCCACTCATGCTTCTATAATAATAATAAAATAAAATAAATAATAACAATAGAAAAAATAATAATTTAACCTTGACGGGTTTTCACCAAATTGAAGGAGCAAATTCTGGCAAAGCAACAACTTTCTTCTTAATTAGTTAGTGGTGGCAAAATAAGTTTAATAATTGAACCACCCCCACTAATGACAATCGACACCTTAATTTTATATTCGTCTATAAAAGAGTAATGTTCATATTAGTTATGCTAACAAATCAGTAATGTCCCTATTAGTTATAGTAGCATTTATTAATTATGTTAAAATTATTTTTTAATTATAATATCATGATTTATGAAGATTAATTATCATAGCTTGTTATTTGAGATGACTAAGTTGGTTTAGAGGATGGTTATCCATACGAATGATTCCGGATATTTGATCCCCCTCAATGCCTTGTGTGTCTAGCCAGTTGCATAAGTCTGTCTAATGCAATTTACACCCCCTCACGAAGTGTTCACCACATAATACTTATCTAAAGGACATAAATTGTGGCAAAGATTGTAACGACTACAGATTATCTTGAGATTCCAAAAAAATAAAATCATAGCATAATGCCAAATAAAATATCCATTAATTATATATATAAAATTAAAAGATGAACTAAATAAAATACTAATAATATTATATTTACTCTACACATTATGTATTCTAATACATCTTATCAAACGAACACTACTTACTTACACCTTATTTGGATGGTTGTTATCCATTGTATTATATTGTATTGTTAGTTTAAATATAATGTTTGTCTTGATTGTTATTGTATTGTATCGTTTAAACTCATCGTTACGTAACGACGAAAATATCCATTTTATGAAACGGCCGATTTGGTGTAATCGACAGTTAACTTAATATTTTCTTCTCATTTTGTCTTTATTTATTATTTAATAATTATATTTCATCTTTTATCCTATCTTTTCATAGTAGCTTTACCCAGTATCATACTTTTCTCATAGGTTATCATTCAAATTATTGATGTGTGGTATTATGTAACGACGGAGAATGATACAATTAATCTATTCAAACAGAATATTTATTAAACAATACAATACGATATATTATGAAACAATATATAACAACCATCCAAACAAAAGTATTAAGGATAAAGCTAGGTAGTAGGGTCCCATGAAGAGGACTTTATTTATTTATTGACTATTATTAATTATTATAATTGTTGATGGATGCACTTACGAGAGCTTCCTTGTCTCCTTCCGACGACATCGAGATTGAGGAATTATAAATTTTTGGGTACTTTGTATACAGCTTTATCTAATAATTAATTAAATATAATATATAGTTTGGTCCCCTTGTATTAAAATTTGAATTATTAATACAATAGTACTGGTTGCATGGTAAAATGTAAAATAAGACGAATGAAATCGGCAATGTTTTAGATTGGAGCATTTAAAAAAATGTTTTTTTTTCATTTTTTACAACCCGCTATTATTTTGATGAATTAATAAGATAATTTTTCCACATGAAATGTAGGTATAGTAAAATGCACATGTAAAATAATTCTTATTGTTATTATATGTTGAATTCCACTTTGGGTTTGATAGGGCAGACTACAGTGGTATCATGTATTCAACTGTTGGAAAATTACACTATATATATAAATAAAATTATTTTATATTGATATATATATATATATATATATATATATAATATTTTAAAGAATCTTAGAACCAATGAAGATTTGTAGCGTAGTGCCAAAGATATGCTCAGAACTTTCATGACGTCTAGGTTTGAATCCTTGTAGAGTAACTTTTTTTTTTGAATTTACTATTCAAAGTTTGGATACCCTTTATGAAATTTCTGCTATACCACTTTGATATATGTGGATATTTTATCTTCTTATATGGTTTTGAGTAGTGTTTATTTTATGAGTTAATTATTGGTAGAATTAGCTAGGATCAAGTTTCATTTCTTATTATGCTATCACAAAGCAACTCGTTTCAATTATTCGATATCTGTATTACGTTATTCACACGTCAGTCGAAAATCCTAACATCTAAAGGTGTTGAATTGTCCCACACAAAACGATCGCATATGGAAATTTGATCTTCTTATATTTTCTTACAAATTACTCTAATAAATTAATTTTTGAAATTAAGTTGGCCAAAAAATTATTTCTATCAATATAATAACAATACTCCTTATATATGGCCAATTTTTTTGTCTTAAAATAATTTAACATAAAAAATAGTAGTTGGTTTTGACCGGCTAAACTTGAATAGGGAAAAATAAATGTACATTTTTAATGGTCTTTGTCAAATAATGTGGAATGAAGTTGTCTTTTGTGGAGACATTAGGAGGTTTGTGCGATGCAAAACATCCATTATTTGCCAACACGTGAGATTCCAAAATTATTTGTTATGATGAAATAGTCAATACAATATAAAAGTGTCTTTCCATAAAATAATATTTAAAAAAAGAAAGAAAAAAAAGTGATTGTTACATAGCCAGTGATGAATAAATACCAAACAAGATGAACCCCTTGACTAATTTAGAAAGAGAGCTCTTTTTTCCAATTTTGGATGTCATCTGGTTGAATACCTGATTTTAGCTAGCGCGTGTGGTCATAGATTTTCAAATATTTTTGATAAATATTATTTAGGTGAAAATTTGGGTGAAATTTCACCATGTATTTTAGCCATAATATTTGGGAAACATATTTCATTTTTTTAAGAAATATAATTTATACCCATAAGTTTTAAAAAACTATCAAAACTAACCATAAGTTTGAATTACATAGCAAGATAGAAACGTCGACGTAACAAAATTCATGACTTCCGCAACAAGTCAACTGGATCTTCGTTGCAGCAAATAACAAGTAATGTCACTACTAGAAATTTGATATATAGCAACAGTTGAGTTACCATAGCAATAGGCTACTATACCGTTGCATTAGCTCTAATGCTACGATTTAGGCAACCGCTACAACAAATCGCGTAGCATTAGCTCTATAGCCACGGTTTCTTCCGACGATTTATATAACTGTGGCAATAGGAACCCCTATTGCGTCGGTTTACACCTTAAGTATTACCCAACGGTTAGTAATATATTGGGACAATTGTTAACCGTCGCATGAGACATTTATGCAACAATTATTTACATGCTATGGCTACATTTTTCTCTTTTTAATCAACAATCATTACAGTCAATTACGACGGTTTTTATATGATAATGCAACAGTTCTAAACTACTACGACTATTACTCCATGGGTATTGCTACAATTATTATAGGGTAATGCAACAATTCTTTTCTTATTGCAATAGTGACTATTCTACATTTATTATTAGGCTTTTGCAACAAATACTATTGATCTACTGCCCCTAATATTATAAAGCTACTACAACAATATTATTATAGAACATAAAATACACAATTCAATCACAAAAAGCAACTCTTCATTACCAAGATTTTAATCCAAGATCAAAGAGGTTAGTAATATCAACATATAATAGCAAAATATACAAATATTTTTTGACTGTTCAAAAAGGGTGAAACACACCACAATTTTCAATCTTTATCAAAATCAAAAGGTTTGTAGAATATAGATGATTAAAGTTAATTAACAACAATCCAGTCAGCTCCTATGTCAAGTCTTCAGTGCTGCTTTCATCTCCTTCTTCAATTTCATCACCTACAATAAAATACAAAATAATTTAGCAATGTTTACATTATGTTATGATAATGAAAGATGTGAAAGTTGAAAGTCATGCATTCACAATGGTTGTGCCTTTGTTGATTGTCATTTGCACAACCAAGACTTATTTAACAAACAAGACACATAATTGAGTCAAATTGATCAACAATATTTCAGCCACACACTAAATAAAGCTACATGTATGTGATGCAAAAAATGATAAATCAGTAATAATACACAATTTGGATATTGACTTTCTTATTTGGCATTTGTAACAATATCATGTGCGAATTGTACTCAACCAATTAAACTATTTCTCGAAGGAAATATCATGACAATAGGTTCTACAAGGTGTAGAACATACCATAGGTAATTGCCAGAAGACATTCAACCATCCGCGGAGAGCACTCCTAGGTGAAGAAGTAGTAAAGAACCGCTAATATCATAAAATACTTAACCAGCAAGAGCCTATATTTAGGGCTGTCAAACGTATGATCAATACCACAAATATAGAAAAAATTGAACAATGCACTCAAACATTATTGCATAAATCTCAATTTTCTTCCATCAAGGAGGAGGAGATGAAAGTCTGCACAAATGCATTTATGAAGATAATAGAATAATTGTTTAAAACAAAAAATAATTGTTTAAAACAAAAAAGCATCAGACTAATCACCACACTGGAAAAATAAACTACAATACACATTAACTGATTAATGGAAAAAGAAACTACACTACACAGAAGAGAATAGAATAATAAAAAATTTGTCAACTTGAGACTCTGAAATACATTTTACCTTGAATTTCTCAGATTTCCAATATTGAGGAGCTTTCTAAACTGTCATTCTGGAATATGACCAGGATTTTTGGCCATTTGAATTTCATCATTGTCGTACGGGTCGTAATAATTGATTTTCAAATCAGTTCTATGCCTTCTCCAAGTTTCTCGAATTGTTACCAAAGTCCAACCTTTCGCAACTTCAGGAATAATGTATTTCTCCTACACTTTCATGTCATTCAGTTAACAAACAGATGCAAAACACTTTTACAAATATTTAAATATGAAAAAATTCAGACGTTGGTGTAATCCCATAAATCCTTTTTGGTGTCCATGTTCCTCCAATCAAATACATCAAATGGGCAAAGTGTCGCAGTTCTTGCCAATGTGCCTAGGAAGCTACTTAACTCTGTTACAACTTCATTAGTAGGACCAACATGTTGATTTAACCTATTTAGTGTGATCAATTTACGCTTGCGTCAGCTATGTACATTATGCATTTACATTCTGCCTCTTGTATTTTGAGTGGGAAGGCCTTCAACAATAAGAAAATACAAGAAATTAGAAATCATGGATGAATTCAATAAGTTTCTAAGCTTATATGTTACCTTGTTTTTCATATTGTTCATTTGTTGGAGGAATGGTAGAATTCATTTTCATTTGTTTCTCTAGAAGCTAGGCTCCTCCTCTGGAGGTTGTTCCTCTACAGATTGTCCATTTGCTTCAAATTGTGGTGCTACTGGTTGTTATTCTTCAATTAGTTTTATAAGATGTCCTTTCTCTGACTCTATAGCTTGAACAATTTCATTTGTTGTCAATAACCGTCGTTTTTTATTTGCCAAGAATGATAACGATCCAGGTTTAGCGAAGTTCTTTTTTGTTCTTTTGTTTCTTTTTGAAGGCTCTTGTTGACTCATGACTATTCAGATCTGAACAAATAATCACCAAGATCTTACAAATCATATTTTTTTTATCAGTAAAACTGCATAAATCTAACTTTCTGATGGAACAACAAGAAGCATGAGACACTAAATAGAGGTGGAACATTATTTCTGAACAAGCATCCTAACTTCAGCAAGCGATGGACTAGCAGAAGCTGATATGCCAGCCTTCTGCTATATCTAATACTTCTTTAAAGAAAATCAAGCATCTAGAACCTAACACCAATAAATGAGCAAAATTTCAGAATATGAGAAATAAAGAGAGATATTAGAACCTGGATTCTTGTTGGTATACTGTGAAGTTGAAGATTCCTCAAAGAATGTAGAAACAGGAATACTGAATAATGAATAAGAGAGAAAAAAAGACTTAACAAAAGTATTAATCTAAAAAAAAGTATATATCCAGAGACGAACTTATAAAATCAGTCATTTCCTAATAAATTCATACTTGGTCACAAGCTCAAAATTTAATGCAACAGGGGAATCAATATTTTTTGGATTTATTAAAACAAATAAGGTTATTTCTAATGTCCAGACCTAACTTTATTTTGTCAGTGATTGTACATAATCTTTCCTAATGCTCAACTTCAATAGCTCGTTCTAGTTTCCACTTTCATAAACTGATCTCACATCAACTACTAAACTCAGTCTACTATCTTTATACAACAAAATTTTCCATGTTAATGGACATCCAAATGAAATGAGTCACTTGTAGTTGGATAAGGCAAATCAGAATCTATTAGCTAAAAATTAATACATCATGAGGACTTGCAAGTGCAAAGTTAGAATTTCCTAATCACTTTACAAAAAAATAGATCTGAAACACAAAGGTTTAGCATCAAAAATATAAAATGTTAAATAGATAATTTAGAGTATCTCAACAAGAATCATCATTTCAACTATGTTTTTTGCCATCTACCTTTAATTTGACAAAATAGGAAAACTTAACAGTGAAGTTAGTACATGGATTTGTTGTATTATTGAAGAATCATTTGTGCTTGATCTATAACAAGGTCATTTATGGGCCAAAAAAGTTAATTACTACTTAAATCATTTATCAATGACAAAGAGTTCTTTCACAAAGTCAAGTCAAACTCTCTCTAAATTTCCAGCACATAAATATATATACCAGTTTAGTCCTTACATAAATATAGAAAGAAGTAAAAGAAAGAATAGTAATAATAAGAAGCTCTAAGAGGGCTAGAGATTGTCAATACTAGATTCAATAATTTCTTACTTAGAAGTGTTAGGTGCCTTATTTCTAAATTCCTGCAATTTGATGTCTCATCTGTATCAAGGGTGAACTCAGAAATTTAATAAATAAAAGTTTGCCACAAATTTCACCATAAAAAATACAATAAAATGGAGTTTTCACCTATTGATTTACTTAGATTGGACATCAGTTAAATGAAATCTTCTATTTACAATCAATAATGATATTTTTGCTGACTATATAGCCAGCTTGGTTGAGTTTTCTATTGATATATCGCATAGTTACCAAGTCAGGTTAGGAAAATTGTAAATATAGACAAGCAACACTTACCCAATTTCTAAATCAGAACACGAAAGACAGAAAGAGATGGGAAAATACAATTACAGTCATTTCATTATGATTAGCAAAATCTTCAGGTATCGAACAAGGAAATAGTAACAACCATTGGTTATCAAAATACATTCTAAGCTAACATATACAATAACTAGAATAATGAAAATTACTCAACAAAGGTACAAAAATAAATTCTCAAATCTAGTGTTGGGCTTTCACATCTGAAAAAAGGATACGATATCGACGAGAAAAAAGAGAAAAATGATAGAAATCACTATGGAACTTACATACGTAGTTGTTGTAGCAAGACATCAACATAAATTAAAGTTTAAAATAACAACTTTAGACTTTCGACCAACAAGAGACTTCAGTTCACATTCAAAGACCTAGAAAATCACTTTAAATTATATTTCGACAACCTTGAAAATCAGTTCATAGTACATTTCAGTTCACTCAAAATGCAAATAAAAATACTAAAAGCATTAGAGCAATATAAACTACCAATCGGGCATTGACAAATAAAATTGAAACCAACTTCTTAAAGAGATTTTGCAGAGAGTTCATAAATCTTCCCCAAATATGAAATACAAACTATAAACCACAAATAGATTACATCACATACCTAAATTAGAAAAAATAACATAAATTTCGGAGAAACACATTTGTTAGTCTTTAACGCTTTTGAGAAACCCTTCAATGGAGTTTCAGATTATGCAAAATAGTATATGCATAACAAATTAGAGACAATGGGTACTTAGAAATAATGGAGTAGACAGAAGAAACTTAATAATAGTACACCTTTATATGCAAAAGCTTGCAGTCGACGAAGATTCTTGTTGAGAATAAGACCACTGGAGATGAACTGAAGAAGATCGGTCAATTGAAGAAGACGAAGAACCTCATTTTGAATAAGAAGACCGAAGCTTGTCGAAGAATACTACTGCCATTAGCCGGAGCTCATCGTTACTTCATTAATGGCGCTTTTCAGAAACCCTTTTTGGAAGAAGACTAGAAATTTCTGCCCAAACGAAATTAATGGCGCTTTAGCTAAAGTAGTGGAGGGAAATATATTTTTTAGGGAATAAAATTCGTGGGTTGGCTAAAAATATTTTTTCACTAAAATAACCGTTGCCATAGAGTCCTTAAGTGTGACGATTGTAAAATATGTAGCCTTAGACACTCTGTAGCGACGGTTGTAAGAATGATGCTACAATTATTTTTAATTATTGTTCTATTAAATCCCATGATATATTGCAACAGTCATAACTGTTGCAATAGATAATATGTTGCAACGGTTGTATAAGTGTTGCCAAATATCCGTGGCAATAGGTTAAATTTCTAGTAGCATGTCCATGACACTGGAGCAATGTAGTAGTTCGGAGTGAGTGCAACAAGCATCATTCCATACATCGTGTAGTAGACGAAGCACATGATTTTATTACTGTGAGTCAATTGTTCATCATTTTTATCAACAACCATATCATCACTTTCAGATTTACTGGATATTCCATCATTGCTTTGGTGTTCATGTAAAAAATTATGTAATACAGTGCAACCAAATAATTACTATAAAAGATGTTTTTTTTGTAAAAGATAAGAGTTTGATATAGAATTTATATTTTTAAAAGCTCACAAATAATGAGATTTGGCCCAAATACTATTTTTTTTCTAATATTTGGAATTTTGGGTTATTTGACAAATAATGACAAATTGTATTGACAAATTATTTGCCAAATTTCCCCCCAAATTTTACTTGAAAAATCTATGGCCAAACGGGTCCTTGTTGCTAAAGAGAACACGTTAATTTGCCCCTACTACATTTTGTTAGTTGGAGATGTACCTGCAAAATTATTTATTCGGAAAATGATACAGTTGAATTTGTTATGAGCGGGAAAAATATATATCTAGGTTTAACCCATTGATTAGTACTATATTAATAGTCAAATGTGTTTGTAAATGAACTTAATTAAGATAGTAATGAAAGGAAAACAAATCAAATGGAATAGTAAAACTTGATTGTTCAATACTTCAAGTAGATTCATAGATGATTGAGTATAACCAGTCTCAGATATGGAGGCGATTAAATATGGAATACTCGAGAGCTAATACTCAATAGAATATATAGAAAGCTTAGGGCACAAGAATATTCGTATTGTGCTTTTGGTATTGTTCATAATCCAACTTCTTATAAGTGTGTAAAAATTACTATTTCTAGGCAACAAACACAATACATTTATTTAATAATAGAAAAGCTCCAGTTGAGTCTTAAGGTACTATGTCCAACAGAAAAGTTCCACCTGTAAATGTTGTTGCACATGACATCTAATATTCCTCTGTAATTTGTACGATCTCGTATGAATATATCTGGCATACCCATCCCTTTGTCCCTTTATACCATCTTCGGGACATGATTCCTTTACTGACTTTGGGCCACGAGCTCTTAGGGTTTCTCCTATAATGATCATTTGGTGATCCTGATTACAAGCGTAAGAAAATCAGATTTTCTTGAAATGCCATAAGCTGAAAGATTCTTAAGCGTTTGGTGGCTTCATCTTTCATTAACCATGCAAGAAGAGAGTCCAATACCAAAACAACACTTTTTCAACCCTAAACACCAAATGTTTAAGAATCACGACTTTGGTGGGTGAACTACCTTTAAGGTTTGTGTAATATTTTTCCATCCAAATCAATTTTAAGTGTATTGTTAAGTCTTTTTAATACATAAAAGCATGAGTTTTTTTCAATAATAAAAATATAAAAGAACTTGAGATTTTTTTTTCATAAAATAAATTTTACTATTTATTTTCTTACAACAATAGTAAAAAACTATTGAGGTCGATGGGACAATGATTCCTCTTATGACTAGTTTCCCTACATAAACTACATCATTGTGCCATGCAACCTGAAGCAATGTCCATTTATTTTTGCAACACCTGATATTATTGATTCCAGAAGTTCTCAAATATTGAATTGTAACATCTCGAAACCTAGTAGCCTAAGAAAGGGTCAAAGGGAGAGGTTGCAAACCTAGGAGTTAGCCTTGACACCCTCCAAGAAGGTCACACGTGTTATGAAGGGCACCACGAGTCGTGGTGGTGCCCGTAGACCTTAGGCAGTAGCTAACAAGGCTGCCTCACCTCCCACGACCACCGTGATGCCCCGTGGTGGGGACCACAGGCTGTGGAGGCTAGGCAATGAGTCCCTAGATTTGCCCAAAAGGAGACCTTCCCCACGAGCCACTAGACGGCTCGTGAAGGCCACCACGGGTCGTGGGAAGGGTTGTGGTAATGAGGTAGATTTTTAGGGGTTAAGGGGTGGAAAGCTAGTCTACTGATCAAGGTCCAAGGGCATCTCAACGGTCTATGAAGCCCCACACGGACCGTTAATCCGTCCGTGAAGGGTTTTCATTAAACTTAGAGTGTAGTTTCAACTTCAAATAATCATATCTCTTATCTCAAAACGAATTAGGTAGGCCATTACCTATCCAATTAAAGGTCTCTGAGTCCTCTTTCCAACGCCACCAAGTTTTCCCAATTCCGATATCGGGGTAAAAAGTTATGCCCGATATACTGAAGCACTGTCAGACAGAAAATTCTTCACGACCCGTTTGACGGGCCGTGGTGATGATGACGATCCGTGAAGGTGCCCGTCATGCCATTTCGGCAGTTTCCAGCAAGGGAACTTCTTGGGTCTTTTCCCAATTATTTTAACTCAAAGTTATGTCGTTTTGCCCAAGCCTAGGACCTTTATATAAGTCATTTTAACCCCAAAACTCATCCAATTAAGTCATTTATTTCAAGACCCAAATCAAATCCCCAAAATACTCTCCTCTCAAATATTTCTCTCTCTAAGACTTGAAGAAGAAGATAGAGCTTGAAGCCTAGGTCAAGAACAAGACTCCATTGTTGCAAGCTTAGTAAGTCTTTGTATCCAAGGTATGTTAGCTTATTCATCTATGGATTCTTCCATCCATAGAGCCCCTTATATTTCCCCCAATTATGAAGAAAAAACCCAATCTAAGCTAGGGTTTCTTCCTATTTTGTGGGTAGTGTTGGGTATGATTCCAATTGAGTGGATAATACTTAATTATGATTGATTTAGCATTGAATTATGATATTATGATGAATTTCTATGTTTCCATGGTTAACCCTAGTTTAATTGAAGAAATTGAAGAATGTGGGTTTATGCCTTGTGAAGTGACATTGAGGATTCATAGGTGATCTTCTAGAATTGATGTCATGTATGGCAATAGTTCAAAGAAGAGGAGCATATAGAAATGAATTGAATTAGATTATAGTGTATATGATGGATTATGACTAGTAAAGTTGAAATTGAACCTTTATGATGAATTGTGACTAGAATCACTTGATAATAAAGAATGTGGTTAGAATGATGATTGTAGAAGTAAAGCTTTGAGAGTAGGGCTTGTAGTCATGAATGTTGATCACTAGGGTTTTGAGAGTAAAGGCAATGTGATGAACTAGGTATGTTGAGGCTTTGAGAGTAAAGTCTATATGAGAATTGAAGCTTAATGGGTAGAATTATGGTGGAAGAGTTTTACCCACCTAACCTACCTCATGAATGCTTGAATATATGAAGTGATGGAATTACTTGAGTTATGATGATATCTATGTCTAATATAGAATTTTAGATATGATATTATGCATGAAGATGATGTAGAATGTGAAAGGTTTTCTCACATATAATGATTCTAGGTTGAAAAGCTTATCACCTAAAACGAATCAAAGCATGCTAGACTAAAATAGCTTGAAGTTGTGACATATGATCCCTTCATGTTTAGCTTGGCTTGGTAAGACAAGACCAAGATTAGTATCTTGAGTTAGGAGTTCTCATGGTAGCTTAGGATGGAGGAACCATACTCTTCTAAGGGTAGCTTGAATTAGCATTGTAAGATGCTTTCATGGTAGCTTGAGTTGGTAGTAGTCATGGTAGCCTAGGGTTGAGGACATATACTCTCCTAAGGGTAGCTTGAACTAGCATTGTAGAATGCCTTCATGATAGCATGACTTGGTTAGGCCAAGACCATTTCATGGTAGCTTAGGATTGAGAAATCATACTCTCCTAAGAGTAGCTTGCATTAGCATCATAGGATGTTCTGCATGGTAGCTAGGATGGAAAACTTGTACCCCTTGCATGATAGTATGCCCTCCATAGTAGCTTGACTAGCATAATGTAGTCATGTTAGCTAGATGATTAGCTTGGTCTAGCCTAGCAAGGTGCTATTCCTTGGTATCCTTGAATTGATAACTTGTAATCATTCATGTGTGATGTCTTGCCTAGTACTAAGTAAAGAAGTACCTTAAATGACTAATGTCAAATAGAAATGAGTGACTAGTCCCCAACTAGTGAGTATGTATGATAGCCTAAGGTGGTACTTAGTATGAATGGTAGTATGGGATTCCATTCATGCATTGCACAAGTATGACTTGAAGCTACTTATGAAGTGTTCTCTTATATGAGGTACGTTTAGCTTGGGTTGTTTCTAAGTTGCCTTCCATGATATGATTGACTAAAGGTGATAGTTCCCTTGTCTATATGAAGTAAGCTAAGAATGAGACCAAATGAATGGTAAGTATGCATATGCTGGCTTCAAGGTTATGCTTAGTGTGAATGGTATTATGGGATGCTATTCATGCATTGCACAAGTATGCTTTGAGGTTACTTAGGAGTAAAGTGCTCTTATGATAGGAAAGCCTAAGACTTGACTATGATTATGGACTATATTTAAGATGACCAAAAGGGATACTTAGCTTGGATGGTATTATGGGATGTCATTCATGCATTGCACAAGTATGCTTTGAGGTTACTTGAGAGTGGTCTTATTGTGATATGAATGACTAAGAGTTGAATAATGCTTATATGATGCTTATGTTCGAGACTTTGCTTATGATTATGATATTGTCTCTCATGCTTATAGTTTATGTTTCATAAAACATCTCTTATGTTTATAGAATGTCTTATGTTGACTAACCCTTATGTTATGCTCTTATGATGTTATGCTAGCTAACATATTTAATACATTTTTGTACTAACGCATACTTTGCCTACATTCTAATCAAATGTAGGGTTCGGAGATTTGAGTTCCATTCTTGAAGATAGGATTTTAGAAGTGCAAGGAGTTGAAGACTAGGTGAGTCCTCATAGCTTTGAGGACAAAGCCACTATTTCCTTTATGTCTTTTATTTTTCATGTCATGAGACTATTGTATGGGCTGTATCCCAAAGGTTTTATTCAAATTTGAGTTTAGATGGTTTGAGACAAAGTGTAGTAAGACTTCCGCTCGCTTTTATGAAAGACTTCGATTGTATGAGTAAAGTTTTTAAAATTTCCGTACTTTTCTATTATCTTATGTTATGATATGCTAAGGGCTTGTATGAGACCCCTTCGGGGTCAAGTACGCCATGTTACATCTAGGGTGTATCCCTGGGTCGTGACATATTTACCATTAAATTAAGTGGAAAAGGTGAACAATCTCCCAATGAAAAGTGGTAGTTCTAAGAGCAATACGCAATTGCAGTTTCAATTGAGTATTATTTTTTTTCTTCTGAAATTTTTAAATTGATTTGTATGAATTTTTCATTAGAACTAAGAGCATCACTATATATGAAAAATAACAAAGATGTTGCATTTAAAAAAATATATATTGAGATTTGTCCAATTAGATGAACTCCATTTTTTTTTTAAAAATAAATAAATTATTGCAGTTCATGAACTAAGGCACACTTTATTTTATATTTTTTTTAGGGTTCGGCCGTAGTGGGGCGAACTCC
>JAJOOR010031686.1:0-13027 GCA_036250505.1 Solanum acaule | reverse complement strand
GTTTTAAAACTCCAAAGTTCGAGAAATATGATGGACATGAAGATCCTTAAGCTCATTTAAAGAGATATTATAATCAACTTAGAGGGTTTGGAAGCAAAGAAGAATTGCTCATGGCTTATTTTGGGGAAAGTTTGATGGGAATTGCCTCAGAATGGTTCATAGATCAAGATACTTATGACTGGCATACATGGGATGGTTTGGCTCGATGTTTTGTTCAACAATTTCTATATAACAATGACATAGTTCCAGATCATACTTCACTTGCCAACATGAGGAAAAAGACCACCGAAAATTTTTGTGAATATGTTATTAGGTCGAGGAGCAAGCTGCTAGGGTCAAGCCGCCAATGAAAGAGTCTGAAATGATTGTTTTTTTCCTCCAAGTGCAAGAACCAGATTATTTTCATTATTTACTTTTCGTTGTTGGAAAAACATTCGCCAAAGTAATTAAGATTGGTGAAATGGTGGAAAATGGCATCAAGTCTGGAAAGATTGTAAGTCAAGCTGCCTTGAAAGCCACAACACAAGTGATTAAAAATGGATCGGGAAATCTTGGGGGAAAGAAAATGAAGGAGGATGAAGCAAATGTTGTGTCAGACACACAAAAAAGCCCAAGGGGTCCACTTTATCAATATGGACCACCTCAATTCCATCATTATCTCCCCATGTAAGACACACAATACTCTATTGTCCCACCTCAATATGCAGTCTATGGTGCACAACCATATGCATATCCACCAAACTATCCTAAATGGCGAGCGCCAACACAGCAAAATGTTCATCCTTCTTCTCAAAATTGTTGAACACCTTATAATTCCCGTCCAAGACAGGGATTTGAAGGAGGTCAAAGACCTATGAACAATTTAACACCAATTGGAGAGTCTTACACAAGTTTATTTGAGAAATTGAAACGTTTGAATATGATAGAGCCAATTCCTCAAAATTACATGGATCCACATGTCAAAGGCTTCAATCCTACAATATGGTGTGCATACCATTCTGATGCTCTAGGGTACAGTACTGAAGATTGTCAAAATTTAAGAATAAAGGTGGAAGAGATGATTCAAACAAAGATGACTGTGGTTCAAAATGATGACCCCCCCCCCCCCAATGTTATATTAAGAATCCTCTACCGATGCATAATGATGTACACTTTATCGAGATGATATGTGATGACAAAGAATATGACAATTCTCTCAATTCTCAAGAAAAGACAATTGAAATTGGTGAAGCTTTCATGAAGGCTAGCGTGTAAAATAGTGGTTAAGAAGTCAAGCTTGGTTATTGGGAGACACTCTTCTTTTCTCTCAAAAAGAGTGTATGAATAGTTTATTTTGTCATCATTTCTGCTATGCAATTCGATTTTTTATTTTTTATTTTATTTTAGTAAGTCAGATCTTCCTATCATTTCTCGTATGTGTTTCTTTGTTAAGTCTTGTCATAGTTTGGGTTATTATAGAGTTGTAACCTAAAATTTAGTTTGTTGTCTTGTCACCAAGTCCTTTTATCTTACTATAATATTTGTCATGTGTCACTTTGATCCGTTCTATTTGTCTTTCCATATATGCATCTCTTATCAATTCAATTTTTGTGACATGATATGCAAGAGGATTTGGTCAGATCTTAAGATTATATCTAGTCATGGAATGAATACACCAAAGAAGTCAAAAAGAAATTCATTTGAGGAATTCAATAAAGGACTTAAACACATTGATACGTCCATTAGTATCGAAAATGGTTAAAAGAATAAATTTCATTTAAATTGACATATGTCATTTGTTTTCAAGAAGGTATTACTCAAATAATAATTTCAAACTGACAAATATGGAACAAAAATGATATACATATCCATCAATGCATATGTTCCAAAGAGAAAACATATGATTTTCACTTCACATCTTAAAGGGTATGCTTGTATTTGACATTTTTAATAATTGATATGATGAAGGCATTTCATTCTACTATCCAAACACCGTGTAATCCTTTGCTAACCCTTTTGAGCCTTAATTCTATTCTCTTTCATACCCCTCTTATGGAATCAAAATACAGTCAAAAAAGAAAAAGAAAAAAGAAAAGAGTCACAAATTCAAAAAGAAGAAAAAAAGAGAAGTCACAAAAAGAGTCGAGAAAAAAAAGAAAAAAAGGGTTGAAAAAATTAATAACAACAAAAGAACAAACTTCCTAAACTACGTTTGACATGATTCTTGCTTTGACAAGATACGTAGGCAGCCTTATTTTAAGGTTCGGTCCAACCAAGAAAAGAAATCTAAAAGGTCCTCATCACAAAAATTGGGGCAATAATAACAATAACAATAATAATAACAATAACAATAATAATAACAATAACAATAACAATAATAATAATAATAATAATAATAATAACAATAATAATAATAATAAAAATAATAATATTAATAATAAAAATAATAATATTAATAATAATAATAATAAGAAGAAGAAGAAGAAGCTAGATTGAAGATGACCGCGCGGACTACCGCCCGTCTTCGGAGATCTTTGTTTCGTTGGTATCAGAGCCTAGGAAGTTTCATGGTAAGTGTAAGATTGATGTGAAGTATACGACATAGATATGTTCTTTTCTTCATGGATCTTGGAGAAATGAGTACTAAAAGTATTAGATTGGAAGAGGTAGATATACCTCAAAATCTTGATTTGTTAAACAGATGGACTATTCCAAAAATTAATATTAAAACCATTTATGATTATGGTTGGTTTGACAAAATCTCTAATAAGCAGTTGATTAAAACTACTGAACAATCTTTGGCACTGAATTCGTCAGAACAAACCATTCATTTGTTAAATAAATGAGATATCGACATATATAAACTTCAGTATAATTTCTTGTATATTGGCATGATTCAAATTGCTTTCAAACCTTTGACCCTTAAAGGGTTACCTGAGATATTTTTAGTTACTTTACGTGATGCTAGAAATTTAAATTTTAGACAATTTTTGATGGGTTCGATTGAATCTACCATGGCTTATGGTCTAGTCTACTTTAATACTCAGCCAAATTTACAGTTATCTTTAACTGATACTAATATTCTTGATGCTTTGACTTTAAATGTTAAAACGCATGGTTATAATTATGCACCTGGATCTGAATTGATTTGCTTATCTCATAGAATCTATTTCAAATTGCTTTCTACGTTAAACCCAAGATGTAAGTTATATGATACATCTGCTCAAACTATTCTAGTAGAAACTAAATTTGCTAGATCTAAGGTCACTACTAGACGATCTATAAAATGGGAAGAAATCAATTTTTCAACTACTTGGACTTTGGATTCAGTTATTCCTCCAGATCAGATGGCGGATGCAGTCACTAATTCTGAGTATTCTCATATTACTCAAAATCCTGATGGTAGGATTTGTATGCAGTTTAATGATATCTCATTTAGTAGACATTCATTTTCTTCTTCTAGAAAACTGCCTGATAAGCATCATATTTCCCCCATTGATCATGTATATGGCCCGGCTCGTAACCGTGCTGCTTCTTTACATACTCTACCTTCGAGTATATCTGTGGATCAAAATGATAGATTTGTTAATAAAATAAAAATTAATCCTCGTCTTAATATTGTTCACGCAAATGATATTGCTTCGGATATTTCTAATAAGGACATTCCTTCTCAGTCCGAAATGGATTTCTATCTTAACAATACTTGATGATGGATGTACACCAAATAGATTTTAGCCCAGGTTCTCTAGCAAGAAAGTACATTCAAAATGAATTTTTAAGTGATAAATGAAACCAGTTTAAAACTTGGTTTTTTGACACTTATAGTGCAGATGATTTGAATAATATTTCCCAAGAGTTTTATGAAACTTGTGTTTTACATAATCAAATTATGTCCTTTATACCTTGGTTTATAACCACTTATTTACCCTTATTCATCAATGTTCTTGAACGATCTTATAAGGATGGAACGGGGAATATTATCAAGGTTGTTTACCCGCCTCAGTCATCATTTGTTTTACCTAATAATACTGGTATTACTTTTACTGCCTTTCAAAATTTTGTTGAAAAAGATGTTGCGGCAGTTAGCATCAACGAAATTAATAATTTGATTTCTCAAAATAATTATTTAGGACTTTATGTTAAAGTTTTGGGTGAACATATTGGTTCTCTTGATAAAAAATTAGATGAATTAACCGCTTTGATAATTCAAATTAAAAATGATTTAAAGACATTTGATAAAGCTTCAACCTCTAAAAATATTTTGGAAGCTCTTACTATGTCTACTCATGTACAAAGGCTCCTGAGATTTCAGAATTTAAATTTAAATCAATTTATGACTTTGAAGAACTTCTTGATAAAAAGTTTTTAGAATTTAAAGCAAGTCCTATGGATTTATCTGAAAGTTTTGCTAATGAAATGGAAACTCCTTTGATTTTAAAAATCATATTTCCTTAGAATTTAATAAACTTCAGGCTTATCCCAAAAGAATAGTGGTAATACTAAATTTGCTAATAAACCTAGCATGCAAACTTATTATTATTCTAGGCCTACTCCTCAAGATGTGCTTATAGAGGAACGTGACTGGAATCAGACCAATACCTCTTATAGCGGTTCTGAGATTTATGAATGGAACCTAGATGGTTTAACTGATAGACAGCTTACTATTCTTGTTCATAGAATGCTTATGTATGCAACTATCTGTAAAAATGTTAAAAACACAGATAGAAATATTTGTAAAATAATTATTGCAGATTTTATTGGCCAACTCAGAGGTTGGTGGGATAATTATATGAGTGTTAAGCAGAAAGTTGTTGTCGTTAATGCTACTTCTAATGCTGAAGGAGTTGATAACTTAGGCATGGCTCTAGTTGCAAATAGAGAAGACGCCGTTTATACCTAGTCTTAACCATTTTAGAACATTTTAATGGTAGATTTACCAAATAGTTTGAAATCGTTCGTACCCTGTTAAATGGTCTACGATGTAGAACCTTGGGAGAATTCAGGTGGTATAAAGATACCTATTTAAGTAGGGTAATGGAGTTACCCAAAAACAAATATGAGCATTGGAAAGCTAAGTTCATAGATGGCCTTCCCCCCTTATTTGCAGAACGAGTTAGAAAAATCCTTAGAAATGAGCATGGTGAAATTCATTATAATGATTATACCTATGGACGGCTGATAGGCGTCTGCACTCAAGAAGGGATTAATTTGTCCAATGAATTAAAGTTATCTAGACAGCTTAAGATAGACAAGCTCAGAGAAAGATCTCAGCTAGGAGACTTTTGCACCCAGTTTGGTTTACCTAGTACTTCGGTTGATAATAAGAAAACCAAACATAAAGATTCTAGAGACTCCAATCCCGACAAACCTTATAGGAAAAGAAGGTCTAAACATAGACATAGATCTAAAGAAGAACGGGAAGATAGAAAAGTCTTTCGTAAGTCTAATAGATTTACCAAAAATAGGTCTAGGCGAGAGCTCGCTAAGATTAAGTGTTATAAGTGTGGAAACTTCGGTCACATAGCACCCAATTGCAAGCTTGAAAAGCTTAAAACATTAGAACTTGATGAAGAGGTTCATGACAAGATTTATAGTTTCTTATGTACTTTTGGTTCAGAGTCTGATTATGATTTTGATTCAAGTTCAGAAGAAGAGATTGAATTTCCTGACTCATCTGATAAAAATCAGCATGTTAATACTTGCAATGCTTGTGAAGGTGATATATGTTCTTGTGAAAATGGTGAATTTTATAAATTACAATCTCAATTTGAAGATTTAAATATCAACACCATTACTTCTGATAATGTCATAGAACTGTTACAAGAAGTTACTGATAATAATCTTCGTGAAAAAATTATTCAATTAGCCGTTAATAATCCGGCTAGTTCTTCAAAAAATTCTGAAAAAAATTACAATCTCAATTTGAAGATTTGAATATCAACACCATTACTTCTGATAATGTCATAGAACTGTTAAAAGAAGTTACTGATAATAATCTTCGTGAAAAAATTATTCAATTAGCCGTTAATAATCCGGCTAGTTCTTCAAAAAATTCTGAAAAACTAAAGAATGAGTTTGAATATGAATATTCTGCTCTTTATTCTTTGTCTGAAATTAATAACAGACTTAATAAACAAACTATTGCAACAAGAGATTCTTCGTTTGATGATTTGAAAACTGAAATAGAAAATTTGAAAAATGAGATTAAATCTATTAAACAAAATCAAATGATTTGTGATCATCGCTTTACTAAGATTGAAACTATTAATAATAAAGGGAAAAATATTGCTGAAGAAAATACTCTTGCAAAACCTTTTAATCTTGATCCTAGACAAGGTATGTTTTTAGGAATGATGCAAATTGTTACTGCTTATAAATGGTATGTTAAATGCACCATATTGATTGATAATCATTTTTCCATAACTAATGTTGCTATGATTGATAGTGGAGTCGATGTTAGCTGTATCCTAGAAGGTCTTGTACCCACTAAGTATTTTGAAAAAACTACTCATATGGTTAAATCAGCTTCTGGACATGTTTTAGATATAAAGTATAAATTGCCTAATACTCGCATTTGCCAAAACAAAGTTTGCATTTCGCATTTCTATTTCTTGGTTAAAAATCAGTTATACCCTCCAATTATACTTGGAACACCGTTTATAAATGTTATTTATCCATTTACTAGTATAACTGCTAAAAGATTTTCTACTACTTATGAAAAACAGAATATTAGTTAAAGTTTTATCACTGACCCTATTTCTCGTGATATTAATGCTTTAATTGATATGAAGCAAAAGCATGTTGATTCTTTACAACTTGAATTGTTTAGTATGAATATATTTGATACTTTGAAATCCACCAAAGTACAAGAAAAAATTAAATTGATTTCTGAACAAATTGCCATTGATATTTGTGCTGATCATCCTAGTGCTTTTTGGAATCAGAAAAAGCATATTGTTACTCTTCCATATGAAGACAATTTCTCAAAAGATGATATTCCTACTAAATCGCATCCTTGTCAGATGAGCGCCAAATTGGTAGAATTCTGCAAAAAGGAAATTGATAACTTGTTACAAAAAGGGTTTGATAAAACCTTCGAAATCACCTTGGTCTTGCACTACATTTTATGTTAACAATGTTGTTGAAAGAGAACAAGGTGTCCCCAGGTTGGTTATAAATTATAAACCTTTGAACAAACATTTGAAATGGATTAGGTATCCTATTCCGAATAAAAGAAACTTACTGTCCAGATTATACGATGCCAATATATTTTCCAAATTTGATTTAAAATCAGGTTATTGGCAGATTCAAATATTTAGAGAACATTCTTATAGAACAACTTTTAATGTCCCATTTGGACAATACGAGTGGAATGTGATGCCATTTGGTTTGAAAAATGCTCCTTTAGAATTTCTGAAAATTATGAATGATATTTTCAACCCCTATTTGGATTTCATCATTGTCTATATTGATGATATTTTGGTTTACTCCAAGACTCTTGAAATGCATATTAAACATTTAGACATTTTCAAGAAAATAGTTATACAAAATGGTTTAGTGATTTCTAAACCAAAAATGAGTTTATTTCAAACTAATGTCGGATTTTTAGGACATCATATCTGTCAAGGGAAAGTTACCCCAATTCAACGATCGATTGACTTTGCTTCGAAGTTTCCTGATGTTATTACAGATAGGACACAATTGCAAAGCTTTTTAGGAATTTTAAATTACATTTCCCCCCTTTATAAAAATTTATCTTTTGATTTGGCCCCTTTATATGACAAGCTAAAAAAGGATCATAAATTGCCTTGGACTGATAGTCACACAACTTTGGTAAAGAATATTAAACTTTGTGTTCAATCTTTACCTTGTTTAACTCTTGCTAACCCTGTTTGGCAAAAATTATTGAGACAAATGCGTCTAATATTGGTTATGGTGGAATATTAAAACAGATCAATCCCCATGACAAAATGAATACTTGATTAGATTTCATTCTGGGAAATGGAGCGATGCCCAGAAGAAATATGCTATGGTAGCACATGAAATGTTAACTATCGTCAAATGCGTATTAAAATTTCAAGATGATTTATATAATCAAAATTTTTTGATAAAAACTTATGCGCAATCGGTGAAATATATGTTTGATAAAGACTTCAAACATGATGCTTCAAAATTGATTTTTGCTAGGTGGCAAGCCCAGCTAGCTCCCTTTGATTTTGAAATTCATTATAAAAAGGGAAGTGATAACTCTCTTCCAGATTTCTTATCTAGACAATATCTATCTTCACAATGAGTTTTTTATCTCCTTTCTTTACTGATAAAACTTTAGTTACTATACTGAAAGTGATTCCTCTCAATCGAGACGTACAGAAAATTATCCTGTGGAAAAATTATAGATCACATGGTGATGGACATCTCCTCTATTCATAATATTGAAGAGATCATCGATTTTGACGATTATTATCGTAACTACTATGGTTTATATTATGAGGTATTTGAATAAAACAAAATATTTTGTTTGCATAATGGACCCTCCTTGGATAACCAAGGCCAGATGAAGGGGAAGTCATACTAGAGGAAGGGGAAGATCATCCCTCAGATCATCAGGATCGCCATACAGATCCTCCTCATCTAGCTCTCCAATTATACAAAGAGGAGGGATGAGTTTATTTAATCTGAAGTCCTCTCAAAAAGAGGCTTCTTCTTCAATACATCTGGAAGATATTCCAGAAAATAGTCCATTGTACGCACAGCTACAGGTGTATTTATCGCAAAAGCAAAGTGATACCTTTGCATCCATAGCAAAAGAAGATGTTGATGATATTAAATCATATGAAAAAATATCAAAGATAGAAATGATATTTCTTTTAGAAAATTCCGACATTCAGCGAAACGAAGAACCCTGGATGATATTCCAGCGATATTTGGTTAACGGATTATATTTCCCAGGTGAGTCATATAAAACCCGATCTTATTATGAGACTATTCTGATAAGCACTGGTAGTGCTGAATTTCAGCACTTTTCAGGATATAACACCAGCGAGAATGTTTATAACTTCTCTAAAATGATAATCAAGCAGATTATATCTGTTGAAGACTGGGGTATTTCCACAATGAAGGAAAGGCAGATCTGCCTAAATAAAGTCTCTATGAATTTTACATAATGGGACTATATTCATGCTTTTGATAAGGTCCTCATCTACAATAATGAGAGACATAAACATACTTGGTTTATAAAAATTTGTGCGAAGATATTCGCAGAACCAATCCCAAATTGGTTTCTAAACTGGTGATCATACCACGGTTCGACAATTAAAATTTTATCGGATCCATTTCTTAAGTTATAAGGGACCCACATTTACTGTTCATTTACTGTTCGTAGATTCTTTTTTTTCTATAAATAAGTTTAGTTGTTAGATAGAGAAGCAGGTTCGAAATTACACAGCTCTCTCTCTACTTTCTCTCTCTTGTAAAGCTTTCTCTCTTGTACTTTGTGAGTTCGCCGAATACTTACCGGAGTTGTCAATAAAGTGTAAAGTTCTCATAGGCCCTGGTGTTGGCCACAACTACAAGGTACTTTAATTCTTCCTTTCTTTTATCTTCTTCTCTTTCTCCGATCTAGAGTCGTGACTATGTCTGGCTAAAAGCATCATATCTATGTCGGATATCTAACTTCATTTTTATATCTATCATGAAAGATCTAGACTTTATCTAAATATAAATAAATTTCTATATGGTTTCTTGACTTGGTTCTGAAATGGTGGTACAATCAGATTTGATGCAATACGTTATTGACTTTGTCTTAGTGACTCCGTCTAGCCATCCGTGGTCCAAAGCCCGTTAATGAGTTGAAAAGGACGCTCTATACCCGGTTAGAACTGCAATACACATGGGCTCAATAACAATACGTATTTGAATCTTGACAGACCCTTTGCTCGGGTAAAAAGGAATAATAATAATAATAATAATAATAATAATAATAATATTATTATTATTATTATTTTATTATTATTATATTTTGTTTATTTATTTATTTTGTAAAATAGAGTTGTTTTCAAAAGTTGCAAGTCTTAACCCTGTTACCGCATTATCTTTGAGCCTTCATGCCAATCTTTTCATTGTAACCCTGTCCAAAAGCCACATTACAATCCAAATAAAGACCTTCTGATCAATTTTCAACAATGACAAGTCAAGCTAGCTTTCAGTGTTGATTATCGTATAAGGAAAAATGTCATGTCCCTCGCATAAGGAGTTAAAAATGAGGGAATCTTATCGATGAAAATCTTCTAAAGCACTATAAGACATCATTTGTGTTGAGAGAAAGTGAAAAATGAGAGAGTCTTATTGGTGAAAACCCTCAGGGCACTATAAGACGATGGTGAGTGAGAGACATACCAAATGAGAGAGAATGTTGGTGAAAAACCTTTCGAGTCCCACAAGTCGAATGTGAGGCATGAATCTAGTGCAAAAAATGGATTATAAAAGTATGACTTCGAAAGACTGAAAGTTTGACAAAGATAAAGTTTAGATTAATTGGACAGATCAAGCCATTTAATCTCACATGCATGTCATGTTCATTAGAATTGACCACCACTCTCAAAGGAGTCCCTTTTTATTTTCATTTTCATTTTCTACCAAAAGGGTCAAATATTTTTATTTTTAATTTTAATTTTTTTAATCTTATCGCTCAATTTGATTTGCATTTTTTTCCCTTGAGTTAATCTTCATTAAAGCAAGCAGAAAATGATTTCGAAATTGCTACCATCTCTTCAATTGAACAAAGCAAAGTTTGGTCAACACATCAAATGTAACATGATTCAAGAAATAGTGGTATGCAGAGTAACTTGTCAACAATTGACAAATTTTGAGAATTTATATAAATAAAAGATTTAATGATTGTTGGAGGGTGGAAACAATATGACAAATTTGAAATTTGAAGTTCTGAACAACTAGAGATATTTTCAAGATTATCAAGTGAGTTGACTAGCAGACGAAAGCAGTCTACCTCAAGCTGAAATTAGCTTCAAACATGGCAACAACATGAACAATTATCCTCAAAGCCAATGCCACAAATCAACCGCCATTAAAAAAAATTGAAGACTCAAATTTGTAAACATTATTGCAAAATAAATAAATAAATAATAAATTACATGATTTTTTTCTCCTAGGATAAACATTTCCTAGTCTGAGACATTTATTTCTCCTTTTCTTCAAGGATAAACACTTCCTAGTCAAAAACCGTTATTAGTACTATTATTTTATTTATTTATTTATTTATTCTATCCTAGAATAAACATTTTCTAGTTTGAGACAGTTATTTTTCATTTTTCTCCTAGGATAAGCATTTCCTAATCTAAAAAAAATTTAAAAACTAAAAAAAAAAAAAAAAAATGTTATGGTAATTGAATTTGATGACTTAGATTAGATGGACCCTCCTCATAATGGGATAAGCAGGACCCTCCTAAACAATGGGAATTAGTATAGCAGGACCCTCCTAAACAATGGGAATTAGTGTAGCAGGACCCTCCTAAACAATGGGAATTAGCGTAGCAGGACCCTCCTAAACAATGTGAATTAGCGTAGCAGGACCCTCCTAAACAATGGGAATTAGTGTAGCAGGACTCTCCTAAACAGTGGGAATTAGCGTAGCAGGACCCTCCTAAACAATTGGAATTAGTGTAGCAGGACCCTCCTAAACAATGGGAATTAGTGTAGTAAGACCCTCCTAAACAATGGGAATTAGCGTAGAAGGACCCTCTTAAACAATGGAAATTAGCAGAGCAGGACCCTTCTAAACAATGGGAATTAGCATAGCAGGACCCTCCTAAATTGTCACACCCCGAGCCTACACCCCGGACGTGGCTGGCACTCGAGAACCATTGTTGGCCCCAAGCGAACCCTTGGCCTAGCTTACTTACTCAGCGGAAGACTCTAAGAATTATTACAATGATCAAATGCACTTACTCAATTGTTAAATAAAATAACTTAGAATGTTTAAAAGTCAACATTCAACTTGGCCAAATTGGCAACTCAAGTCTTAACCTTTGAAATGATAATGTAAAGACAACTGAACTACTAATTGTCTAACTATCTATGAAGCCTCTAAAACAAAGAGGGATGTTGGGACAAAAACCCCGATCATCCAAATAATGAAATACTGAAAACAAAGTAGAAGGAGTCCTCCGGAATGCAAGGAGGCCCACCAACTGACTCTGATTACCTGCATCTGCATCATAAGAAGATGCAGGCCAACTGGCATCAGTACATTGAATGTACGAGTATGCGAGTTGGAATGCTAAACACAATATAGGCTTGAAAAGAATCTGAAAGGAACACTTACCTAGGCTTTACTCAACTCCTGAATAACTTAACTCAATATAAATCAATTAACATATGCAATCTATAGAAATCTTGTAAAACAGTGGAAAACAACTTAGTTCGTTAAAGAAAATGCAATAAAAACTCAACGTTACTCATATAATAAAGAAATATAGTTTTCTGTGGAAGATTTTCTAATCGACAACAACCACTTTAAGCCTAAGTGGTGATACAGTGTCTTGCCCACGCTGCCAGAACTGTCATATACTTTGCCGTCATTTAGAATGCCTTAACTAAGTGGATCCACTAGTCTATGCTAAAACCATCTTAAGGAGTAATCTAAAAAGTATGATCATTTAATACCCATGATGGCTACATAGTTTATGGAGACTTGAGTTAATATAAACTCGCATCCCCATATCGGTGCTCAATACTACTCCCAAAATATACTTAGCTCATATGTTTTTAAAACAAACTTCTTTCTTTGGTTTGAGATAATTACTCAAAACTTAGTTTAAAAGCTCTCTTGGAATCGATGTTCCCTTTCTTGTTCAAATGTGAAAACATTTTAAACTCTTGGGAATACTTAGTTCCCTTGTAACTTTTGGAGAAATGAACTCAACTCTTTACTCTTTGCTTAACTTTAAAACTTAAGTCTTAGAACAAAGTTAAAAACGTTTGTGAAAGACTTTTGAAAAACTTTAAATGAACTTCTCTTGACTTGCTTCTT
>JAJOOR010031685.1:0-15016 GCA_036250505.1 Solanum acaule | reverse complement strand
TATTGGCGTAAAACCATTCACTTCCATGGCATCGATTCAACACAGCAATAAGCAGAAGAAGAAATTGGAAAGAAGAGATGTAAAGAAGAAAGCCAAATCAGATGTTTCGGAGATCCCCAAAAAGCTTTGATCCTTGTCTAGAGATGAGGTGGAACAATCTGGACTCTTCATCACAAATGAGAAGGATTGAATTTTGTCCATCTGATTTAGTGACACCTACACATACACATGTTATTCTAGAAAACTTTGCTCACGTGATTAGCACGTTGAGGAATATAAGTTTGTTAGATTAGTTATAGAGTAGACAAATAAAGAAAGGACATGTGGATATTGAGTTTCTTTTATTATTAGTTTTTATTCTGTGTAATACTGGTATATATGCATGTTTGGAGATGAATGAAAGGATCAGAAAATTTCCCAAACGTTTTCTTTTCAATCTTTCAGTGTCACACAATTTGAGACCTGTTTATCAAGTCTTAATAGAGTTTCTTAATGAATTGGAGGATGAATTGAAAAAAAAGGTAAATCAGACCGGGTATACTATGCAAAAGTTGAGGTAAGCTTGCTTAATAACTCATCCTCATTAATCTCTCTGAAACTAATTACTACTCTCCCTCTGTTCACTTTTATTTATTCACTGTTCTAAAAAAAAAAAAATTGTAGGTGAGGGAGGAAGAATTAATTTTATGGGATGGTCACTCAATTTCAAATTACTTTATTTTATCAAGGACGTCACCCATTTACCTAAATTTTTTGTGAAGTCATCACTACTTATGTGCTTAATTCTTTGAAGATGTTGATATACGATAGGTTGTAAAGTTATTCAATTTTATTTAAGTAAAGTCACACAAATGATTTCCTTACTATAAAATAATAATTTAGTGAATTTGGTAAAAAAAATAAAAGTCATGCGATAATTCATGATATCATAACCCAAAAGCAGATATAAGTTTGCTCATTATCTAATTTTACTTTTTCTATTATTTCTTTGTAGATGAAAAAATGGATCAAATTGTATTTCAAGGAAGCAGAATGGTTGAATACTTGCTATTTTCCAAAATGTGAGGAGTATATGGAAAATGCAATTACAAGCATTGCCGTCCAGTTGATTGCAACAATTTCCTTGATATGTTTGGGGGAACTTATTATAAGTAAAGAACTTTGGAATGAGTGACAAGTGATTCTTCGATTCTTCGAGCTTCATCAATATTAAACAGATTAAAGGACAACATCATGGGACATATGTAACTACTATGCCAAATCCACACTTTACTCAAGATAATAAATGAATTTGATAAAATTATCAATTAGAATTTACAAGCTAATATAATTTCTAGGTGTAGTACTTCATATGTTCCACAATTTATGCGAACCTATTTCTATTTGGGAAGTCAAATAGAGTTTTCTTTTGTTGAAAATATCATTAAATAATAAAAAGTGTGTTGTCTCTAACAACTTAAGATTTTAGATGATATGATTACACATTTCAACATGGTATCAGAGCAGACAAATGTTCTGAGATCGAATCTCATCGCCACGCCACCCAAAATTAAAAAGAATTTCCATGTATGTGAGGGGGCGTATTGAGAATATCATTAAATAATAATAAGAAGTGTGCTCTTTCTAACAGCTTAAATTTTTTAGATGAGATGGTCACACACTTCAACATCTTTTAAGATTTTGTACAAATTAAATACTCTAAGTATCAAATTCTCAATAATCTAAGTAAACAACACTTTGACAATTTTAAGATTTTTGTACTAAATCAGACTTATTCATAGTTGTAAAGTATCTAGAAACAAATATACTTAATAGGTTGAAATTTGGATATTAATACTTGAGTTATGACAAAGTACAAAAAAGCGGGGAAAAATCAATTTTCTACATGAAAAAGATATATGAATAGAACAAGTTGCCCATTAATTGTGCGTGCATTTATGTATTTTAGTGAAATTTCAAGTTTAGGCTAGATCAAAAAAATTAAATATATTATTGTACTGAACATATTAAAATCTATTTGATGCAGTTTGAACGACAAAGAACACATATACCATCATTCTTTGAATGTTATATGAAAGAACGTGGAGTTTCAAAGCAAGAGGCATGTATCGAGATCCATAAGATAATGGAAAATGCATGGAAAGACATATACACAGAATTGGTCTGCCCTTCTCAAGTACCAATGTTTGCTCTATAACAAGCTATAAATCCAACACGTCTGACACTTTCTTTCCAAGTCAATAATTTTATAAATACTAAAGGTGGATTTAAAGACAGAGTCTTCTCGTTGCTGGTTGATCCTATCAAAATATGAGGTATTCATGGAGCAAAATATGGTTCAAGAAAATGGTGTGCAAATTTCTATTAATGTTTGAGAATTAATTATTTTATCAAGGCATGAGGCTTTGTAGCTACATTGTCTTCATAGCGATGTTTCTTATAATAAAAATCCAGCAATGAAGCCTATTTCCTTTTATAATTCGATTTTCATTTTCAAATTTTTTTCGTGAATTCAGACATATATTGATTTTTTCATTTTTTTTATTTATAAAAATCACATATTTTTACCCAAATACCAACTATTATAAGTCATATTATTATAATTAGTTTTTTAAAAAGAGCTACAATTATCAATTATTCAAAACATTTAAGAAAATCGTAGTCAGAGTAAACACTTTCAACTTTCTAAATAATATAATAACAACGTATAAAATGGAAGAAATCAATGATGTGTATCGATCAATTACATATATATATATATATATCGATCAATTACATAAACTCAATGTAACTCCCCCCGCCCTGGACGATACTAGCAGGCGTCCAACACTGCATCTTCCATGTATTGAAGCATATTATTTATTAATATAAGTATCTTATTAACCAAAAAAAAATATAATAGACTTGTGACTATAAAATTAGATCAGTGACCTAGTCATCAATTTTAGCAACTGATCTTAAAGAGAGAAAAATCAACTAGAGTTTCGTTAATAATAGACTCGTGGCCAGAAAATTAATGAAGTGATCAAGTCGTCAATGTTAAGCTAAAACAATATATTTAATTAGCTGCTAACTTAATTAAATAATAACCTGTTTGGTTTATGCAATCTTCAATGTTAATTCACCCCCAAAAAGTTCTTATATTGTTTACACTATCAATAATTCCTCAATTAAGTATTTTTCTCTGATCATATATTAGTGGGTGTACGACTATTTATGTCAATTTATAAAGATGTGAAGATTCATATATAGTGACTACTATATTATATATACGTAAGTACTAAACATGGTTTTAATTCATACTTGTTAGTTGTTACTAATTATAGCAAGCATAAATGAATATAAAGGCATGAAACTTTAAGTACTTAATTTAGTGGACCGCTAATTAGAAAGATTTAAATAATTTTACTAGATATTCATTTATTTCAAAAAGACAAAAGAATATAAGGAGAAATAATCTTACAGTAGCCAACTCCCTAACTAAAAAATAATATGCCAAAAAAAAGGCCAATAATCATAAATGCTTTGGAACCCATTTTCCCGCCTTATTTGATGAGTGATAGTTTAGGTATTAATTAAATTAATTACTGCTAAAAGTTGTTTTTGATAGTATGTGAAGAATTTTCTTCACATAACATATTTTATTTTATTTTTGGTTAAGAGGATATATATATAAATATAAGTTAAGTAGTTACATAATTATCCTAATATGGGGTAGTAGTTATAGCAAGGTTCTATTACAAGTAGATGGCCTGATTAGCCTAGTAGAGGTTACTTCATCCTTATCCTTAGGAAGTTATTCTTTGATAAAGTCTGGTGGAGATAGCCTTGTTATAACTTCACATAACATACTCCATAATATTACTATAAATAGAGCCCAAGAATGTAGGAGTTTCTTCATCCCTCAATTTTCAATTATCATAAGAAAAACTAATACTAAAAAACAATGGTTATTTCTACCAACTACTCTTGTAATTTGGGAAATGTTGAATCAAATTTCCTCTTCAACACTAGTTATTCCAAACTCAAAGTACCACATACAATATATTCATCATATTATACCCCTTTATTAAATATGAGTAAATTAAAAATAAGTGGAGCAATGGTTGATTCTTCCATTAGTATTAGTACTACTACTAAACGTCCATTAGTAAATTATCACTCAACTATTTGGGGAGACTTTTTCCTCTCCTGCACTCCTCAACTCACGGTATTTTATTTACACAATCATTATATATGCGTGCTTTATATATTTTTTATTTTTTTATCTAGTGCCTGATACCTGTATTAGAGTCTGACTATTTTGGATTCGTGCTGCTTAGGACTCCGTTTGGGAAAAAGCGCTCGATTTTTTTATACCTAAGACTCGAACTCGAAATCTTTGGTTAAGGAAGGAGCAATCTTATCTACTTCACCACATCCGTTGGTGGTTGCATGCTTTATATTTGTGGTCTTTCTTTATAATGATGATAATTAAGTTGCTCTATGGTGTAGGGTGGTGAAATCGGCGGTTTGATATTGTGATTTAATTTTAGGTGTTTCTTTTTTTAATTATATTAATTGGGAGTAGAGAAATGAAAATGAGATAGGGAATTACAAGGTGTATGGAGAGTCGAACCCTCACCAAACATATGAATGTTCAGGTAGTCAAACTAGGTGAAGGTTCTCGACAAATGAATAGTAGCTCAATTGGTTGACTATCTAAACTTTCACGACTTTATATGTTTGGGGGATATTAATTTCATTTTTAATCAAAATAAAGGGAGTAATAAATCGTCCGCAAAGTTTCAATGTGTAAGTGACTTTTTCGAACAACTCTAGGGGGCAATCTATTACAGTACTTTTTTTCTAAAAACATTTTCAGCGTATTGTTTGGTTGCATATAATTAGTATGATTTTTTGGTTAGTTTTTTTAAAATGAGTGTTTTGACAAATCAATTCTCTTCAGGATTCACAACACTTGTTTTTGAAATATGCGTGTTCAAATACAACTTTAACTTTCAAACTATTTTTCAACTTCATCTTCAAATACTAATTATTATTTCTCAAATAACATCAATTCATGGTCCAAACGCCTAGCTAAATTGACCTAATTAATAGTGCAATTATATTGGTAGTGTATCCAATTTAAAACTTTTTTCTTTTAATATACGGCCAATCAAATGTTGCATAAATAGGCAACAATTATTTTCCCTAATCCCTCTAATTAAATTTATATAATGGAAGTATTACTCTATGTCAAATAATAACACTTTAACATTTGGTGCAGGAAATTAGTAGCAAAGAAAAACATGAACATGAAGAGTTGAAAGAAAAAGTAAGGCAAATGTTAGTTGAATCACCTAATAATAGTACACAAAAACTTGTCTTGATTGACACAATTCAACGATTGGGAGTGGAATATCATTTCAAAAATGACATCGAAACATCCATTCAGAACATTTTTGAAGAGTCCCAACAAAGTAAAAATGATGACGATCTATACGTTGTTGCTCTTCGATTTCGATTAGTGAGACAACAAAGACATTACACGTCTTCTGGTAACTAATTTATTCCTATTTTGTGTGGCTCTTTATTAATTTCTTTGATATAATTATATTATGATGTTAAATCAGATGTTTTCAAAAAATTCACCAATCATGACGGAACATTCAAGGAAACTCTTACTAAAGATGTTCAAGGATTATTAAGTCTATATGAAGCAACACATCTAAGAGTACACGGAGAGGAAATTCTTGAAGAAGCTCTAACTTTTACCGTCACTCATCTAGAGTCCATGGGCCCTAAATTGGGCAACTCACTCAAGGCCCAAGTTAGTGAAGCCTTAAGCCAGCCCATTCATACAAATCTACAAAGGTTGTTAGCAAGGAAAAACATATATATTTATGAGAACGTTGAATCGCGTAACGATTTGCTTTTGAAATTTGCGAAATTGGATTTCAATATTTTGCAAAAGGTGTACCAAAGAGAGCTTAGTGAACTGACAAGGTAAAGATTAGTACTCTTACCCTCTCCAATCTCATAATTATGGTTCTTACGTAACTAATCCCTAATTAATATATATTCGATATTTTATACTATAGATGGTGGAAAAATATAGATGTTGCAAATGAATTTTCATATGCAAGAGATAGATTGGTGGAGTGTTACTTTGGAGCAGTTGGATTGCATTTTGAGCCTCAACAGAGTCGTGCAAGAAAAATGACAGGAAAAATAATCGCCATCATTAACATTGTTGATGACACTTTTGATGCTTATGCAACATTTGATGAACTTGTGCTTTTCACAAATGCAATAGAGAGGTAAAGTATAACAATGTTATTCCCTTCGTTACATTTTTTGTGGCGGTAATTTGACCACCTATGAGAATCAAGCTACTTATTTTTCGTATAATTTCATGCAGATGTGACATTAGTGCCATGGAATCGGTGCCACCTAATTTGAGACGTATTTATAAAGTCTTAATAGAGTTTCTTAATGAAATAGAAGATGAATTGAAAAAAGAAGGTAAAGCAGATCGGGTCTACTATGCAAAAGTTGAGGTAAATAAGATGATTAATTAATAACTCATCCTTATTAATTAATCTCTCTAAAATAATTACTCTTACTCTGTTCATTTTTATTTGTCCACTGTTTTAAAATTAAATTCACTTTTACTTGTCGATGTAAACATATGAAGAAACTATAATTACTATGAAAAAATAATTTAGTGAATTTGGTACGATAAAATAAAAGTCATGTGATAATTAGTGAAGTCACAATCCAAAAATAGATATAAGTGTACTCATTATCTAATTTTACTTTTTCTATTATTTCATTATAGATGAAAAAATGGATCAAATCATATTTCAAGGAAGCACAATGGTTGAATGCTTGCCATTTTCCAAAATGTGAGGAGTATATGGAAAACGCAATTACAAGCATTGCCATCAAATTGATTGCAACAATCTCCTTGGTATGTTTGGAGGAATTTATTATAACCAAAGAAACTTTGGAATGGGTAACAAGTGATTCTTCGATTCTTCAAGCTTCATCAGTATTAAGTCGATTAAAGGACGACATTATTGGACATCATGTAAGTATATACTATGCCAAATCCACATTTTACTCAAGATGATAAAATGAATTTGATAAAAAAAAATTAAATATTTTATCGTAATGAACATATTAAAATCTATTCAATGCAGTTTGAACAACAAAGAACACATATACCATCATTCTTTGAATGTTATATGAAAGAACGTGGAGTTTCAAAGCAAGAGACATATATCGAGGTTCAGAAGATAATGAGTAATGCATGGAAAGATATAAACACGGAATTGTTCTGTCCTTCTCAAGTACCAATGTTTGCTTTAGAACAAGCAATAAATCCGACACGTTTGACACTTTCTTTCGAAAAGAATGATTTTATAAGTACTAATTACGGATTTATGGACAGACTCATCGCATTGCTTGTTGATCCTATCAAAATATGAGGTATTTATGGAGCAAAATATGGTTCAAGAAAAAGCTGTGCAAATTTCTAGTAATATTTGAGAATTAATTATTTTATCAAAGCATGAAAGTTTGTAGCTAGATTGTCTTCACAATGATGTTTCTTATAATAAAATCCAGCAATGAATGAAGCCTATTCCTTTTATAATTCGATTTTCATTTTCAATTTTTTTCGTGAATTCAGATATATATTGATTTTTTTCATTTTTTTTATTTATAAAATTCACATATTTTGACCCAAATACCAACTATTATAAGTCATATGATTATAATTAGTTTTTTTTAAAAAGAGCTACATTTATCGATAATTCAAAACATTTAAGAAAATCATGATCAGAGTAAACACTTTTAACTTTCTAAATAATATAATAACAACGTATAAAATGGAAGAAATCAGTGATGTGTATCGATCAATTACATGCTTTACTAGGACTGTAAAATTAGGATATATATATATACATATTTATTTATTTATTCATTTTTTCAAAATTATGATAATTTCACAGATAATTACTCAGTTTTTATTTTGTTGCACCAAAATCAATAAAAAAAAATTCAACGAAAAAGTCACTACAATATTTTTGAAATTATAAATGCCCTCAGCTTTGCCTAATCTAAAACTTTGACCACACATCGACACTCGATGAGAGTAAATCTACATAGTTTTCGAATATGTGTATTATATGTATATTCCATATTAATTAGCATTGATATTGAAAGAAATAGAAAAATATAAGCAAACAATTTACATTATTAGTGTATATTGATACTTTATAATAATAGTGAACGACTAGTTGAAGCAAGTAATATGAAGTTATAAATTTAAATAATTATCTGAAAAATGAGAATTCCACTCATTAGTAAAACACCAAAGGAAAAATATTATCATACCATATAGCATGATTAACAAACATTACATGATGGCTTTTATTTCGTAATAATAATTCTTACAATATGCTCCAGAAAACAGCAAGAATATTACTACTACATCTTGCCACTAATTAGTACAAGGTGATTATATATATTATTACTATTCACCTTTGTATCTAGGAGCAACACTTCCGGCCGCCACCACCACGTCCACCGCGGCCGCCACCACTACCATGTCCACCACCGCCTGAGTATCTACCACCACCATGGCCTCCGCCACCACCACCACGGCCGCCACCACCTGGGTATCCGCCACCAGGGTATCCACCACCACCACGGCCGCCGCCACGGCCGCCACCAGGGTATCCACCACCACCATGGCCACCGCCAGGGTATCCGCCACCATGGCCACCGCCAGGGTATCCGCCACCACCACCACCACGGCCGCCGCCGCCACCTGGGTATCCGCCACCAGGGTATCCACCACCATGGCCACCGCCATATTCGGCTTCATGTACTTCATTTTTGTTACTGGATTTCTTGGCTGCATCAATTACGTAAACAAGAATGTTATTCTTAACTTGTTTTTTTTTTTTTCAAAAAATATTATTTTCGATTTTGTCTTACTTTTCTTTTTAGTCCTAAAAAATGACACTTTCCTTCTTTGGCAACTCCTTATTTTAGCTTTTCCACGTGGTATGTTGAATACCAGAAGATTCAAAAATTCTCTTTACTGTTTTTTAAAATCTGTATACGTCAAATCAAACAAATAAATTAGAACGGAGTGAACATTTTTGTTTAATACCAACTCTGCATTATAAAATTTTGGCAATCCATAACTTATATGGAGATTTCTCGTCAAAGTTCAGAAGGTTAAAATATACTATATAATATATATGCAAAATTTCATTTGGTTCAACATGGGCTACTTTATATGTTTTACTTGAGTCGAAGATTGATCAAATTAAATAACGTCTCTATCTTCACATGATAAGAGTATAGTTGTGTACATACCACCTCTCCATATTCTTTGTGAAGTTACATTGAATATGTTATTATTGTTGTCGTAATATACATGCAAAATGTAAAACTAATTATATAAAATTGAACAATTAGTAATTAGATAATTGGTCAAGCTAGCATCTAGAGCACAAGTAAGGAATGTTCATCTGAACTCAATATTTTCTAAATAAATTATAAAAATATATTATACTGAACGGATAAACTTACAATCCTCTTCAGAAGTAGTGATGGAAGTCTCAGCCAACTCCCTAGCTAAAACCTCAGAACTTATCATTACAAATATGGCCAAAAAAAGGCCAAGAATCAGAAATGCCTTGGAACCCATTTTTTTGTTTCCCTTATGATACTTGAATTAATTAAAGGATGAAGAAATTGAGAGATTACTGGGTTCTATTTATAGAAAGATTTGAATGGATAAAATGATTGAAGAGAGAGTATTATTAATTGGATGTAGCGGACAAAAGCAAATTCAGAATTTAATGTTTATGGTTTTTAACGATCTCAATTTTTTTAATTTTATTTTTAAAAAAGGACTTTAATATAAGTACCCAAGAGGAATTAAAATATTAAACCCTCACTGAAAACTTAAGTAGGTTTCATTTCTACCATTGAACTAAGAACTTATTTTGTTATTAGATTTTCAACAAATTTTTTTACATATATATATTTAATAGATTTTTTAATATAAATATAAGATTTATGTAAAAAATATTACGTTTTTGAAAACTCATCGATATTTTAGATCCGCCCCTATAGCGGGAACATGCATTTAAGGAATTAATGTGTGGACCAATATTCAGTCGGCAGCTGAAGAAATTTAGTGAAGATTTCACATTTGAGTTCATACACATGACACGTACTATATATAATTTGTTGCATTATATTTAAGTTAAACTTACATGTAACAAACTGATATATATTTATCTACATAAAAACTCTAATTTGATATCTTTAAATTTGGATCGATAGATAAAGACTTGTCTCGCTACAAATCTATCGGACAGATTTCTGTGATTTTAGTATAAATTGTGTTTTAATTTTAGAATATATTATTCGAATTAGAATTTCTGATAGATGAACAACCTATTAATATCAATCTCAATAATTTTTAACGATTAAATTCAATCCGGCCTTCAAAAATACAAAACATTATTTCTCAACAGTACGTATTTATGTGGGTTCATTATCCATTTTGGACACATTATAAGATCACACAAAATCTTTTTGTTAGCAAAGTAGTCGACGGCTCTTGTGGGGAAATGGTATATTAAATGTTGATGTGTTGTTGGATTTATATCATACAAAAATGAATATAATATATTGCATTGAAATAGACATAGTCATGTGACTCTTTTGTGTTTCTTCATTGTCAAAATTTTCTTAAAATATTTTATCAAAAAAAAGTAAGTGACTTATATTCTCTAAAAATGGTATACATGATGGAAAAGTAGAAAAAATAATTTTTACATTAGTGTTATTCTAAGTTGATTGTCTCTCTCTAGTTCACCCTCGTCTTTACGTCCCTATCCTACCAAGCACCACACCTCCTCTCGAAACCCAGGCTCCGACACTCCCCCCCCCCCCTCTCTCCATCCCCTCGTCAGGGGCGGAGGCAGCATATAATGAGGGGGTTCATCCGAACCTCCTCGGCGAAAAATATTACTATTTATATATGGTTAAAATTATTTTTTAGGTATGTATAATAGATGTCGAACCCCTTTTCACTAGTTTGTGTGTTTTCTTCTCAGATTGGCTCTACACATTTACAGAGCTAACCCCTGTCCAGTGCCTGGCAGAGCTAAGGGGGCTTCAATCCTTACTCTTTATCCCCATCTTCGCCCAAACCCCCTTATTAAAATTTCTGGCTCTGCCACTGCCCCTCGCCTTCATCCACCCCTCTTCCAACCTCAGAGTGCTTGCCTGATTATATTACAAATATTCTTGAAACAATATTTTTTTGTCGTACCAAACAAATTTTTAATATAAAATTATGTATATATATATATATATGAAAAAATAACAGGCTCTAATAGCCACATACATATAGTTTTACTAATGCCGACGAATAAATGCTTGTGGAAAATGTCAAACAGTCACTTATCAATTGTGTTGACAAAACGTCTTGTTTGTTAGTTCTGCTTATCACAAAAAAATGTATTAATTAATTATACTCACCAACCAACCAACCACTAAACTCGAAAATTATTATTGAGTCGGATTTATTCATAAGAGTACTACTGTTAATTAGCTCGTTAGCATATATTAACTAGCGTCCTCTTATTTATGTTTATGGTATATATATAAAAATAAATACACACAATATGAGTGTATGGAGAAATCAAAGGATTAATCTGTTTTGTGATGATTTCTATGATCGATAATACGAACTATGGTCATAGTGGATTCAATTCCGCGATAAAATAATTTCATAAATCTCCTAAATTAATGTTGATATTGAATTATGACGTACGCATTAAAAAAAACATTATTATAAGAGTTTGAACCCGGCCCATGTTAAATTCTGTGGTATATTATTACGAAAAATTGTATGAAATAGCAAATTATTAATTCAAATTAAATGTTATAGTCATAGTTTATTTTAATTGTAATTCGCAGCAAACATCCCTTTTTGTTGTCATCTGATTCGATATACAATTAGTCACTTTCGGTATACATTTAGTCATTTTATACATTTCGGTATAAAATGTATAAAATGTGTTTTTGTTTATATAAAGCGAGAGAAAAGTGTATATACAAATACAAATATATATACTTTCATCCTATACACTTATAATTATACAAATACAGATCTTATTATACAAATTACAATGTATAAATAAATTATACAAAATTGAACAATTTGTACAAAATTGGATGTTTGTAGCGAATTATACAAATCAAAAGCTCCATAGCAAACATAAAATTTGTTATGGAGCGCAATTATGTAAACTATAGATATAACATACAAATATGATTTTTATGTTTGCTATATGTGAAAGTTGCTCTTATTATTATTATTCTAAGTTTAGCATTATTATTATGGGAAAAAGGTCTGAAATATATCTGAACTTTGACCGAAATTGTTGTTACGATACCGAACTTTGGAAAGGACCTTTTACCCCTGTACACTATTTAGTAGTGTATTTTAAAGGTATATATGTGCTCACATGGACATCATAAATATTGCATCATTATAAATAGTAACGTGTCCACGTGGACACATATATACCTTTAAAATACACTATTAAATAGTGCAGGGGGTAAAAGGTCCTCCATAAGTTTGGTATCATAACAACAATTTCGGCCAAATTTGAAGTCTTTCAGACCATTTTTCCTATTATTATTATTATATTATACCATTGGTAATAATATGAAGATTTTCACGCCTTACTGAGAATTAATGTCATGTGGGATTACTTACGTTAATATATGGTGGCATTAATTTTGTCGTTCTTTGGTTTATTTATAAGGATATATAGATTATAGTCGAAATTGGATTTACCAATTCCTTTAGTCTCTAGGTGTTCATGATATTGAAAATTTCGATTCTCGATTTTAACAGATACTATACTATCATATCAAATTAACTAATTTGGTGTAATAGATAGTTTTAAGTTTGATTTTGATAACATTCGTCATAGTAAGTTGGTATGATATATAGAGTAAAAGCTTACAAAAACGTTGCAGTTATATATCATATTAATGTCTCAATTGACTTCTCTTTTTTCATAAATTTTCGATTAATGCCATAATTTCAACTTATCACTCTTCTTCAAATTGAACGATATAATATCTGATTAAATAATTGAGACAGAAACACCAAATTAGGGAAAATATTGTCTCACAGCATAGCATAATTAACAAACATTACATACATGATGACTTTTTATTTCATAATTCTTACAAAAAGTTGTAGAAATTAAATTAAAATAGCAAGAGTACTTTTAATCACTAGTATTACATCTTTGCCATTACAAATATTTATTGCTCCCCATAATTAACAGCAACTATAGCACTTATAGTTATTGCCGTTACAACAACCATTGCGGCAGTATCCTACACCACCACCGCCGCCGCCACGTCCGCCGCCGGGGTATCCACCTCCACCACGTCCACCGCCAGGGTATCCACCGCCACCACGTCCGCCACCGGGGTATCCACCCCACCACGTCCACCACCGAGGTATCCACCACGGCGGCCACCGGGATATCCGCCTCTACCACGACCACCGCCAGGGTAGCCGCCACCACCACCGCCAATTATTGGGCTCATTAATATTACCGAGTTTAAGTTATATATATCCTTAGTTTAAAAATAATTTATATAGTCACATCATTTTTGTTGTTGTCGTGCTTGTTCAATTTAAAATAACTTCAAATAAAATATGGTAGAAGTTTAGATATTTTAATTTAAAATTTAACAAAATAGCTGAACTTCAATCATATGTATATGAATTTTAGACAAGATTATCTGAACTTCAGACTGAAAAAGCTAAAGTTTAGATATATATGGTTAAAGTTCAGATAAGATGACTAAACTTCAGTTCAAAATAACTTAACTTCAATCATATGTGCTTGAGTGTCAACCGTATAAAACTTAAAACAGTTTGTTTGAATTTTGGTTTGATTAAGCCTAACTTCAAACCCTGCATGTTTGAAATTATTCTAAAATGAATAGACTTGCAAGTTTTTATGTAGTACGATTGAGATAATCGGATATTAGCGCACTTCGACCTTCTATCTAGGCTTGCCAAATTGCAAATTAGCTAACTTTTATTCTAAGATTAATTTTTGTTAACCAATAATCTCTAAATTTCTCTAAATATTTTGTACACATCATTATAATAAGATCTCCAAAATCCTTTTGGCAGCAAATTAGTAGACGACGGCTCTTGTGGGGAAATTGTACATTAAATGTTGATGTATTGTCGGCTTATTATGCAATAATTAAAATAAAATATTTGCTCAACTTGTAGGACAAACCTTATCCTGGAAAATCTTGATAGAAAGCATTTAAGTTATGTATATCGATAACCTAATGATTTTTAAAATTACCAAGGTAATTAAATGTATCATGTTCTGTTACTTTTCAGTATTTTCTAAATTACCTGCAAAGATTTTTTATGTGACTTATATGTGAAGCTTAAATTATGACTTTTCTCGTAAAAATAAGAAAAATAAATTTTATAAATGACATGAAATCTTGATTGTCTCCTCTCCACCGTTGCATCCCCTTGCCAACTAACATTGACCCCGGCTCCCAAAAAGCCCACTTCCACGCCCCCCACCCCCCTCCCATACGCTCACGGCGAGACCATTTCACCTCCATCCTTGTGATATCGAACCATATATAAATATTGTTGAAATAATATTTTTCAAATTAAAAATTTATAAAATGTTTTGTTACCTACTAAACACACTATTAATGTAAAGTTGAATAAAAGAAAAATAGGACAAAGTGAATAGATAATAGATAGAGTTTGGAAGAGTATATAACAGCTACTAATTAAATGCCATGTTATAGTTGCTATTTATTGTTCGATAAATTAAAGGTGAATGACTTATTAATAATTCCAAGTGGCAAAATGTCAATCATTCACTAATCAATTAAGTTGACTAGGTCTTCTTAG
>JAJOOR010031684.1:0-11520 GCA_036250505.1 Solanum acaule | reverse complement strand
TTATTGCTTATGGTCATTTTAATTGCTTCCGCGACCAAGGATGTGTAATGATACGCTATGAGGCTTGTTTGGGGTTCCTTCGGGTTCCCCATTCGCCGGTCACGTCTAGGCCCTAGGCTTGGGTCGTGACACCCATACACCACGTACAAGTTTGAAACTGAAAATACAATAAAAGAAATAAAGTGTCTATGACTTGCCCTTGAACCACGAGGACCTACCAATCCAAGTGATCAAGCCGAGCAATCCTGATCTAATTATGAGACAATATAGGCACAAGTATGCATTAATACATTGAATGTTAGTAAGTATGTTGAAATGTATAAAAACATAGATATGATAACATGATGAGCATAAACATGATATGTAATACCAAGTAAAACGTAGTAAGAACCTTTAAAGAGAAATCATAATTCATATACGAGGTCAATGCATATTTAAAACCATTTTGAGAAGCTTTCAAAGACCTTTGAAGAAAACATAGTTAATTTGTAAGATTTTTACCATTAACCGACAATAAGAACATGTGATCTATAACATGGAATACGGCATGACCCTCACAACGAAAAGGGGATCTACTTGCCAAGGTAGACTTCGTTACATTCATTCATAATTGCTATTGTAGATCTACAAGCTAGGTCATTTAAGACAATCCTACGGGGACACGTAGTTTGGGACAAGGAGATTACTTCTAGAGACATGGTTTCTACTAATGGAAGAGCCTCCATCTCAAAGTCCTCTCGGTGCTAAGTAAATCTCAACGAAAAAGACATAATCGTATTCATACCAAAATACTTAGAAAGGTACAATTAAGCTACCAACCCAATCATAAGTAATCATAGATCAACTCTTTTCAAATCATGATTTCGTACACTTTTTCATCATAGACACTTACCTTTCTAAGCATCTAAATCATGATTTCATTCATATGTGAGAAAATCTTTCACAAATCATTGATACTTATTTCAAAAGCATCCATAGTTCATAAATCACAATTTTCAAAACACATGCATACCTTTCATAATTCATAATTAATAAGTTCATAAGCATAATACATAAATCATGTTCATAAAGTAGATGTAGGCATGTGTCCATATGAAATCAACTAAAAATCATGTAACTGAATCATAATAATATTAAAAATAAACAATTAAATCATAATAAATAGGATCCATGGAGATTTGCATGAAACTCTAGATAATAGGGTGAAATTGAATTAAAGATTGAGATTCTTTTGGGACCCAATGGATGAAAGAGATCCATGGGTGAATTCCCACATACCTTAAAAATCAAAACCCAAAAGCAATGAATAATGAGACCTTGAATCCTTTGAAACCCTGCATCTTCACCTTGGAGCTCTTGAGAGAAATTTGGAGAAGAAGACTTGAGGGATTTGAGAAAATTGAGTGAATGAGAGAATTTAGGCTAAGTTTGTAAGAGTAAAAACAATTATAGGGTAGTTATAGGGCTAAAACAACGTAGATTAGGGGTTAGATGAGTAGGAAAATATCAAAACACTCTTACTTAAAAATCTTCCAGACTTTGACCTACAGTTCGTTGGACTTTCTAAGGACCATACTGGTCAAATGTAGACCCAATTACTGCAACCCAAAAATCTTGCTAACTTCCATGAAACCATTCTACAGGTCGTTATCCATTCTACAATCCGTAGACCTCTTCCATAGAACCTAACTTTAAGTCCAAAATTTCACTAATTCAGGATCACTCCTACGAAACCATCCTACGACTGGTAGAACAACCTACAACTCGTCCTATTCACTCGTAGGTCAAAACATCAAAGACTTGACGTTTTCAAAACTCAAACAAAGTCCTACGACTCCCTTTCTACTACCCATAGGACTACCTATGGTCTGTTGGTTGGACACATAAACCACTGCCTCAATGTAAAAAATGCAATTTTTCCTTTCCAACTCAACTTCCAATTTTTGAGGTGTTACAATATGTCCCCCTTGGGAAAATTCATCCTTGAATGGGGACTCAAGCTAGTATGAATAGAGTAGGAGCGAAACTAATAACCCAACATGAATGCAAATATCATCAAAATGGTCATAAACAAGGAGAAATCATTCCAAGCTAAATCATAACATCAAAATATATTTTTCACGAACATACGCATATGGAAACATGAGAATTACTAAAACATAGAATCTGAAAGAATGACCCAGGAGGAACTAATACCTCAAGCTAGAGTAGGAGTGGAGGGAAAGAGATGAGGATACTTGGACATCATATCGACTTCGGCTTCCCAAGTAGCACCCTCAAACAATTGATTCCTCCAAGGAACTTTCACGATGCAACTTCTTTATTTCTCAACTTTTGAACTTGACGGTCTAAAATATCAACCGTAACTCTTCACACAGAAGACTTTCCTTAACTCCCAAACTTTCCAATGACACTATAGATGTCGGATCTCCAACACACTTCTTCAACAAAGAGACATAGAATATTAGATGTATTGATGCTAAGTTGGTAGGTAACTATAATTGATAAGTAACCCTGCTAATACACTTCAAAGTTTGATATAGGCCCACCTATCGGGGATAAAGCTTTCCTTTCTTTCTAAACCTCATCACACCCTTCATGGGTGAAATTCTCAAGTAGATCCAATCATCAATATTAAATTCAAGCTATCTTCGTCTAACATCGGCATAAGACTTTGTCGACTTTGAGCCATTTTCAATCTTTTATGAAAAAGTTGAGCCTTTTCCATCACTTCATGCACCAACTCAGGTCCTATCAAAGCGATTGATGAGTGGTATATTTTCACTCATTTGAGGTCTTTTTAGTTCAACAATTGGTGTCCTTGATGCTTATCTATGTCCTCATCTGATATTATTTTGATATTTTGCAGCTATGAAGGTTAAAGGACAAGATAAGGATGGATCTATAAAAAAAGAGCCCAAAACGTTGAAAAGAGTGTTAAATCTCAGATGAAGACCACCTAACTCAAAAGGTGAATCCCCCAATAGCATGAACTCTACAAAAGTTGATAGTGTTCGATGATAAAGTATAAAGGTGAATCGGTGAAGAAGGAAGAAATCAGTGATCCACTGAAAGTAAAAAGGAGAGCATTGTTCCATCGCTGAAAGTGACATACTGTTGAGCTAAAATTAGGGAAAAACTAGGTGAACAAGGTGGTAATCAGAGATTTTTTAAATGTGATAGACTGACTCAATCGAGATCACCGACTAAGGTTCAAATACTTGAAACCTTAAGCCAAGAAAGGGCGAGCGAAAGAATAGACGGCGATTGACCGATCATGTTCGGCGAGCCTAACTAATGTCACCGAATAGGTAACACATGGAATTTTGGATTTATTTTTGGGGAAATTAGCCCAAAGGAAAGAGAAAATATATCATTCTAATCTTGTTACTGCACGTTTGACTGATTCTAGTTTTGGAGACTAATAAATAGACTCTTTCTACTTTTATCTTAGCTTTGGGGTCTTAACACTCTTGTAATTAACATTTGAGGGCTGAATTCGAAGTGAATGTTAAAAATTATTGCTTATCATCGACATATTAATGGCTGAAAATATTGTTTCTAAGACCCCAAATTTAGGGGTGTGATTATGGGGTTGGGTGTTGATTTAATTTAATGGTCTTGTGTCTTGCTTTATTTCACTGTTGTTCATCCATGAATTTGAGTTATTTAGCATGAGGTTAATTTATGGGTTAAGGTGACCAACTTAATCCTAGTTTAGATCTTTGATTGATTCTTGAAAGAGATCAATTGAAGTGGGTAAATAGCTCGATGCATGCAATTTAGGTTTGATTTATGTGGTTTTCTCAAAAGAGAAATTTAGGTTCAATTCTAATTGCCCAATCTGCTCGAAAGAGAGATTTTAGTAGGGTATTGGATTGATTTTTTATTCAACCCAATCGAAAGAAGATTAGTGTCATCGAAGATTACCCACCTTATCTATGTTTCTCTAGTATTATTAAGCAAGCACTTGTACCCCTATTTGACATTGATACTAATCCCCACACCCTTAGATTTTCTTTTACTTGTTTGAATCCCTCTTTTTAGTTGAATTGTGATAATTGATACCAAACCCTGTTTTGTAAATTTGGTGGAATCATCCATCCATTTGTTATAATTACTACAATGAATTGGTTTGCACTATTAATTCCCAATTGAATTCCGTGCATTATATTACTCCTTGTGGGATTTGACTCCGACTTTCTTGATGGTTATTTTTATTGCTGACGAACACTTACTCTTCTAGTTTTTTTTTAGAGTAATTTGAGCGTTATCAACAAATGGCACCGTTACCGAGGTGTGATGGCTAAGAATTCAATTCGTAAAGTTAGTTTGCAAACTTGTTTGTTTGTAGTAGATTGTTGTTTGGTGTTGTTGTTATGCCCCACTTGCAAGTGGATAGATATAGTGTAGATAGTGGTGCCGATGCTATTCTCTATGGGAAAAAACAATGACATTGGGGATATGGATGACGTAAATCTCAATGTCATCAAGAGTTGTGGAGCTATTCGATTAGTCCCTACTTTGGGGAATGCTATATGTATTGTACCCGAGGTAATGTTGCAGCTGCTCCAAATGAGATGGATGTTTGGAGGTCTTTCTCATGAAGATCCCCATGACCATCTATGAAAGTTTGTGAATATTTATGGGCCTTTAACCGTTGAAAGCATTACACAAGAATCAATCCGGTCGAGGCTATTTCCTTTCTCCTTAACGGGGGAAGCAACACAACGATTGTCCAAATTACCTCAAGATTTCATTACTTTGTTGGAGGAACTAACAAAAGCATTCCTTGAAAGTTTTTTCCCTCCTTCAAAGATGGTGAAATTGAGAGATGGCGTTCAGAATTTCAAAAGAATAAATGGTAAACCCATTCATGAAACATGGCTGCATTTTGGAAGGCTAATGTTACAGTGTCCAAATCATGGCATTCCAGATAGGTTATTGTTGCTCTATTTTTATTGAAGCCTTAGCAATGTGAACAAAGGGTTGGCCGATCAACTCATTCAAGAGGGAACAATGCGACAACCATTTATTGTGGCTTCAAGGATACTCGATGAAATGAAAAAACAACCGAGCGTGGCCTACTATTGAATATCAAGTGTCTCCTCTATAGTTGGGTATAACCAAAGAGCAAGAACAGAAAAGCCGAAAACACGATGAGAACATAGCTAAAATGAAAAACAACTTGATGTGTTGTCAAGACATGCTATATGAGATGGTGCTTAAATTGTAAACGCCATTGATATGAGTCGAGGGCTGAATCATGGGAATGCTAGGTTGGGGAGCACATATAATGAGGATATTTCATCAAGAACCAGCCAAATGGGGGGTTTTCGTCTAAGCTATCCAAGGCTAAATAAAAATCAAGGTTGGAATAGAAGTAGTTATGGTAGTTGGGAAGATATTTATTGGTACGATACAAGTGAAACTTGGAAAAGAAGTGAATGTGAGAAAGGAAGGTATGTGTCACTTCACGACATAACCAAAACAAAGAGACAACAAACCAACCCAGAAAGTGCTTGAACTAAGGAGTTGCTAGCCAAAATTCTTGATAAGGTAGAGGGATCCAATATGATATTACATGAGATGAGGAGTAATTTCTCATCATTGTCAAATGCAGTCACTTTTGATTCATCATCAATTAAGCAACTTAAAGAGAAAATGGGCCAACGTGCCGCTATTGTTTATTTAACTTCAAAAGAAGTAGTTGATCATCGTTTGAATGTTGATCCAATGATTAATACCCAAGTGCCAGCTGAAGTAACTCGAAGTGGTAAGGTGTTGCACAATGAGCCATCGATTGACAAACTTGGCAACAAGAATTTGGTGGCCGATTATGAGCCACCCAAAAAGGGGGATGAACCGTCAATGGTGGATGTTGAGAATGATTCAAAAGTAAATACTATTAATGGTAATATAATGGCTCCAACTTCTCAACTCCCAATTAAAATAACTCCTTCTTTTCCTCAAAGATTCAGATAGAAAGACAATAACACCAAGTTCTAAAAGTTCTTAGGGGTAGTCAAGGATTTGTCGGTAAATATCCCTTTAGTGGATGGTTGTTTTAAATGCCCGATTATGCAAAATTTATGAAGGATCTGGTCACAAAGAAGCGGTTGATATAATGTGAAACTATTGAGCTCCCTTAAACTTGTGGTGTCATTATGACCAACAATGCAATCGTGAAGAAGGATGATCTATGGCATTCACCATACCATGCACTATTGGAATGAATCAATTTTACAGGGCTTTATGTGACCTTGGGGCAAGCATCAATTTTATACCTTTGAAGGTTTTCACTAAACTTGGGCTCGAAGAACCAAAGCCTACTAATATGAGGCTATTGATGGCAGACCGATCAATTGATATGCCGATAGGGGTGGTGTATGATGTCCTTGTAAAGGTAGATAAATTTGTATTCCCTACTAACTTTATGGTGTTGGATTGTGAAATTGATGTTGAAGTCCCTATTATTTGCCTATCGAAAAAGCTTTAGTTGATGTTAAGGGGGGAGAGCGAAAATCCTGTGTAAATGAAGAAGATGTTAGCTTCAACATTTTCAAATCTATGAAGTACCCAAGTGACATGCACGTGGTCTCTCACCTAGACCAAACTGATGAAGCCGTGGAAAGTATCAGTGAAACGGCTTATAGTGGAGAATCATTGGCTTCAAGTTTACTCAATTATGAAAAAGAAGAGATAAGTGACTATGATGAAGTGGTTGCTGCCCTTGTTGGTGTGCTGTCTTTCCTATCTAGTCCAAAGAAACTATACATTGATTTGTCTAATGGAGAAGTGCCACCAGCCAAGCCATCCATAATAGAACCCCCAAAATTGGAGTTGAAATAGCTTCCTCCTCATCTTCGATAGATCTTTTTTGGGTCTGCAAATACATTGCCAGTAGTAATTACTAATGACTTAGAATAATGGCAAGTGGAGACATCGATCGAAGTTTTGAAGAAACATATTAGAGCTTTGGGTTGGTCTATTATGGATATAGTGAGAATCTCTCCGGGTGTTTGTACTCATAAAATTCATTTAATCGAGGGTTGTAAGCCAAGCATAGAGAACCAACAGTGGTTAAATTCTCCAATATAAGAAGTGGTGAAGAAAGAAATCATAAAGTAGCAAGATGCGGGTGTGATCTTTCTTATTGCGGACAACCAATGGGTAAGTCTGGTTCAATATGTCCCCAAAAAGGGAGGCATGATGGTAGTCCCAAATGATAAGAATGAGCTTGTAGCTACTAGGCCAATGACTGGGTGGATAGTGTGCATGGATTACCAGAAGCTAAATTCATGGACTGAGAAAGACCATTTACCTATTCCCTTTATTGACCAAATGCTTGATTGTCTTGCGGGAAAAGTGTGGTATTGCTTCTTAGATGGTTATTCGGGCTACAATCAGATCTTTATAGCACCAAAGGATCAAGAAAAAGCCACATTTACTTGTCCTTATGGTTCATTTTTCTTGAAGTGGATGTTCTTTGCACAACCACTTTCCAAAGGTGCATGTTGTCTATATTTGCTAATAATGAAGGAGTCTATGAAAGTTTTTGTGGATGATTTCTCCATTATTGGAGACTCTTTTGAAGAATTCTTGAATCATTTGGGGAAAGTATTACAATGATGTGTTGAAACAAATTTGGTACTCTATTGGGGAAAGTGTTACTTCATGGTAAACAAAGGGATAGTCCTTGGGCATAAGATTTACAGAAAAAGGGATCGAGGTTGACCAAGCTAAGATCGATGTCACTGCTAAGTTGCCTCCTCCAATTTCGATGAAAGGTGTAAGAAGTTTCTTACGCCGTGCCAGATTCTATCAGTGATTAATAAATGATTTCTATAAGGTGGCTATTCCTTTGTGTCGGTTGCTTGAAAATGAGATTGTATTTGATTTTGATGCAAGTTGTAAAAAATCATTTATGAGCTTGAAAGAAAAGCTTGTCTCAGCCCATATCATAATTGCACCTGATTGGAATCTTCCATTTGAAATGATGTGTGATGCAAGTGGAGTGGCGCTTGGTGCTATTCTTGGGCAACGTAAGAATAATTGTTTTCATCCCATTTACTACACTAGCAAGACACTGAATTGTGCTAAGAAAAAATATATAGTGATGAGCAAGAATTGCTCGCCTTTGTGTATGTCTTTAAGAAATTTAGAGTGTATTTGTTGGGTACCAAAGTTGTAGTGCACTCTGATCACACAACCCTCAGGTATTTGATGGAAAAGAAGGAAACCAAGCCTAGATTGATTTGGTGGGTGCTTCTTCTCCAAGAGTTTGACATTGAAGTAAAAGATATGAAAGGTTGCGAAAATCAGGTGGCTGACCATCTATCAAGGTTAGAGCGAAGTGTTGCATTGGCTGAGGAAATGGACATAGACGATACTTTCCCTGATGAGTTAGTGATGATGATCTCTCAAGCGTCTATGCCATGGTAACCCGATTATGCAAATTTTATAGTATGTGGATTGATTCCCGAGGGATTGAACAACTCTCAAAAGAAGAAGTTCTTATAGTTAAGAAATATGTTTGGAATGTGCCCTATCTCTTTAGGGAGTGCGCTGATCACGTAGTTAAGCGTTGTGTTCTAGAATTGAGGTAAAAGAGATCCTTGATACCTTTCATGCATCACCCATGGGTGGGCATCATAGAGGAACAATCACGACCCAGAGTACCCCCTAGACGTGACATGGCGTATAGGATCCTGCGAGACCCTATACAAGGCACTTAGCATACATAAACAAGATAATAGAATTAACGAGTTCAAAAAGACAGTTTATATCTTAATAGAGTTTGTCAAAAACAAAGCGGAAGTCTAGATAGTCTCAAAATCCATCTATTACATCAAGAGTGATTAGGACGTAACCTATAATCACATACAATATCTAAAAAGTAAGGACAATAAACAATAAAAATTTTGGTCCTCGGAACATGAGGACTCACCTTTTCTCAAAACTACTAAAGTGATCACTAGCCACGGGGATGCAAAATATGAGCATCGTACCCTACATTTGGAAAGAATGTAGACAAGAGTATGTGTTAATATAAAAAATGTACCAAGTATGATAGCAATGCATAGAGTTATAAAATCATGCTAAAAAGGACTTTTCGTGATATGTAATGACCAAGCTAAATCATGAGATAAAAGGGTTAGAAACCGTAAATCATAAAACATGGTTAATGCAAGCTAACATCTTTAAAACGTTTGTGACATGATTCTAGAAGTAACCTTAGTTCATTATTGTGGGAGATTTACCTTTATCCGACATGTAGAGACCATGTGAGCTATAACATAGAATCTGGTGTCTACCTCACACCGAAAAAGGGTGTCCTACTTGCCAAAGTAAGACCATGAACTTCTAGCTTACGTGGATCCACTAGGTAATGTCTATCTAAGACAATCATCCTATAATGGCTCATAGTTTATGAGACATGGGTAATTTCCACTTTTCCACTCGGTGTTAAGCATAAATCCACATATTAGTCATTAGTATTAAAATACCTTAACATTCATGAGATATGGGTATTCGCCGCTTGTCTTATCATTAGAGGACATGGGTAATCGCCACTTGTCTTATCATTAGGAGGCATGGGTAATCATTGCTTGCCTTATCATTCATGGAAGGCACATCAAGTAGCCCATCTAAGCTAGGTTTCATTAGAATAGCTCCAAAATCTCGAATCAAAGTTTAGTTGAGAAAGAGGAAATCGCTTCACTTTCTGTCTATTTAAGTCCATTTTGTAAAATACAAACTCTATTTCATATATATATTTTGACAAATACTTCAATAAGACTAGAGACTGAAGTACAAAAGTAGAAGATGGCCTGAGACTGAGAGATGGCGGCCTCTCTCGGGCTTTGGGAAAGACAATTTGGCCACCTTTCAACTCTACAAATCCTTTATGTGAGAAAACCCTTTCACAATCATGCTTTTATGTGTATGTGAGAAATCCTTTCACAACCACAACAACAACAACATGTATTCTTTACTCTCAATGCAACTTAAATAATTTTTCATCAATTTCATAAAGAACATGCATATCTTCATAAATTTATCTTTCATAGTTCAAGACCCATTTCATATCATCAAAGTCTAGAAATCATGGGTTATGCATGGGCTAATGAGGATTCAACTTAAAAAATATGGAATTAAATCAATTTATGCTTAATAGTTCATAAGATAATCAATTAAATCAACATTGAAAGGAACCCATGATACGGAAGAAAACCCTAACTTCAATTGGAGATTTCTAACTTGTAAATTGGAGAATTTAGGAACCCTATAGAGGAAAGAGCTCAATAGGTGAACACTATCATACCTTGGAGTTCAAAGCCTGTGAATTGGAGACTTGACCTTGAAAACCCTAGACTTCTTCTTCTTCTTCTTCCTTAGAGAGGGAAATATTTGAGGAAGAGCTTAGATCAATCTGAGAATTTTAGAAGAATGAATTGAATTGGGTGATTTCAGGGTAAAAACGTTTAAATAGGGCATATGGTAGAAGGTAACGACATAGTATTTAGTTAAAACAATTAGAAAAAGACCCTAAAGCTCCTGACTTAAAAGTTGACGAAATGACTTCAAGGAGGCCTTCACAGGCCGCCTATAGAACCACGGTCCGTCTAACAGGTCATGAAGATGTTCTTCCCAATAGGGATTTGTAACACCCCTCAAAATGAAGTAGGAGAAAGTAGAGCCTTACATGGGTTTTATGCATTAATAATTTGTTAAAATAATGAAGAATAGCCTTTTAAGTCAGTTTTAAAGATTTTGGAAGTCAAACGTCAAGGGACGACCAAGACGTTCGGAAACTAGTCTTTTACGTGTTGGTGTGTTCTAGTATGTTGTTCATGTTTTTATGTGTTGTTTGGAGTCTAAAATCAGTGGAGGTGGCCCTAGTGTCTTAATAAATGATTTTAGGGTCAAAACGTTCAAATACGACTCCCCGGGACCACCCTAAGGATCCCCGAGGAGGACCCCAACCCTTGGCCAAACAAGCTGCCAGGGCAGCTTGAAGTTGTGCTTGGAGGGAGTGGCTCCGAATCGCGGACCTGCTCCACCAAGAGCCAAAATTTTGGTCCGCGTAGTGGACAGGTCGCGGACTCTACTGTCTCCGAATTTAATTTCTAGAAACTTGTGGGAACACCTCTGCGTCGCGAACTTGATCCCCTACGAAATCTACGAAAATAAAACTCAAGTTTGACTTGTTTAAAAGGTCCAACTAAGTGAGGGGTAGTTTGGGTACTTTGGGGAATTATTATAAACGGTTATTCTACCTATTTTAGGGTATTTTAAGCTGGTTAAAACCCCAAAACCTAGAACTTGACCCCATTCTTCAAATTGACCCTTCCCTTTCAAAATTAGACTCTCTCAAAAACTCCATTGAAGACCTTGATGAAGCTCAAGCTAGAAGATGGGTTTTCAACTGATTTCTTCTTCAATTTCATGGGTCTTCAATAATTAAGGTATGGTAACTCTTGATTCTTGAATAACCTCTCATTCAAGGAGTTCTAT
>JAJOOR010031683.1:0-17759 GCA_036250505.1 Solanum acaule | reverse complement strand
ATAAAAATACCGACCTCCAGAGGTCGGAATTTAAAAAAATGAATATTCCGACATAAAATAAAAACCGACCTCGAGAGGTTAGTAAATACCGACCTCCAAAGGTCGGTATTGAATAGCGACCAAGCTTTTTCCGACCTAAGCTGGGATGTCGGTTTTAGGTCGGTATTTCAGGGAATACCGACCTCCGGAGGTCGATATTTATAGGTCGGTATTCACTGTTTTTTAGTAGTGCCATGACCTATCAATTTAAAAGTCTACATGTATTATTTCCAACGCCACCAGCCGCTCGTCAATTTGACTCTTGAGTAAAGAGTTGTTTGCATTTACTGGAGAGACTTCAAATTGGTCATGCGCTCCACGTGGGCACACCGAGCCAAGACAATTTTCCAGTAGCTTCATTATTTTTGAAGTGGTTGTGCGCTCCGTGTAGCCAATAGCGTGGGCGCACCGTGCCAAGTAAATTTTTGAGGGTCTAGCTTTTAAGATGCTCTATTTATTAAGTTAAGTTTGTGGGTCACTAGAAAATTCATCTTGGACAACCTAAGACTTATTTTCTCTCAAATTCTCTCTCCTTAATCTCCAAAACCAAAGTATGTTCCTCCTATGTATCTAATATATTTCTAAACAATCTTAATCTCTAATCAAAGAAGATTCCAACATCAATTCTTTCTCCCATATCTAGCAAAAATAAGAAGTCATCCAAAAGTTCAAGAAAAGACTTTGGGGGTTCCTCTTCAGAGTTAGAGTTTCAATTAGAGTGATTCAAGGTATGTAAGGTTATTCATAGTGATTGATTGAGTTCGTCCTCATGCCCTACATCTAAATTTAGTCAATAAGAGATAAATTTAGGGTTTTACCCAGAGTTTTCATGAACTCTGAATCGACATTTATTCCTTATTATTGAAATTTTGATTTCTATCATTGAGACTGTATTTCATCATGTACTTCTGATTCCTAGAGTGTTGTTTATGCTTATTTTATCACACGAACCCTATTTAGTTATGAATTGTTGAAGACTTTTTACATAATTATTTTCATGCATGTGTTTCAGAATCAAAGTAAGTTTAACCATTTGAGTTTTTAGGTTGAGAAGGATTTGAAGGGAGCATTAAGAGTTTCAAATGCATTACTCTTATAAGAAAAACATGGCTAGTTTGAAAGAAGCATAAATAGTTTCAGAACCATTTCAGTCGGTTAAAGTAAAGATCAGTTATCCCTTAAAGAGTATCTTTTAAGTATTAACTAAAACTAGTGAGTATCATTATATGAGCATCATTGCATATATTTTAAGAGTAGTATTGAACCCCGATTTAATTAAGAGTTAAGATAACTCAAATCCCATAATCCGTGCTGCTAGTGTAGATAAGATCGTACCAAAATTCAGGCTACTCCTCTCAGCCTCAAGAAGGTTTTTTAGATGGATCCATAAGTTAAGTTGTGTTTTATACCCTAGAAAGGTATAGGGCGGTTCTAGCAACGTGGGGAAGACATTTTATCATCACGAGGCTCATAGTGATTGTTTTCGGTTAGAGAAACTCTCAAAGAAAGTAAAGTATTTTATTTCAATATTTATTTTCATTGCATGCATATTTGTAAAGATTTTAATGATTTCATTTCATATTTATGTTTAACTTTAGATGAGTTATTTCGAGTCTTTTATTCGGTTCAGATATTTATTTCATTCAATGCTGCATCATTTTATGATACAAATTCAGGTATTCAGTTCATCAACAGGTGCTTTATTGAAATTATATCATTCATTCGTCAACTTTTGGAAGAATCCAATTTTATTGCTCTAGCAATAGTGTTACGATTGTCATGGGTCTTGTCTCGACACCTATATTTAGACTGCAGATGCTTCATAAGTAGACAAAGTTAGATTATTACTTCAATTTTCTTCTTAGATATTTTAATACACTTTATCATTTATACTCAGTATTTTTAGATACCTTTTGAAGTTTATTTTATTGCTTTAAATGTAATTAGTTTAAGCTCTCGTATGCATGTAATAATCTTTCGCTAAGTAGTTAGACATGCCAAGGGTTTGCTTGGAGACCAATAATGGTTTTTGAGTGCCAGCCACGTCTGGTGTATAGACTCAAGGCGTGATAGGGTTCTAGGTCTGGGAGCGAGGGGTAGTAGCAGGAAAATCTATATCTTCATTGTTCAAACCTTCAACGACTTGTCTACTCTTCGCCTCACCCCACCCTTCACCTTCTATTTCCCTTGGAAGTGGCGGATCTCAATCAAAGAGGGTTAAAGAAGGGTACCCTAACCCTCATGCACAAAGTTGTCACCAGTCCAAGATGAAAAATGGCCTTCTTGTTGCCCCGATAGAAGTCTTACCACTCTGACATTATCCGTGCCCCTTGGAATACCTCAGAAATTGGAAAGTCAGATTAGAAAGGAAAGGTTTCAAATTTTTGGCTACTTATCTAGACCTACGAGACCTATCAATGGTTCGTAGAAGCTTCTATGGGTCGTAGATGACACTCGTAGGAGTTGAGTTGAGTTTTTAGAAAATTCAAGTTTCTGAAGTTGGACTTACGAGTGAACAACATGAATTGTAGGGCATTATATGGGTTGTAGGAAGCACCCATAAAAGTGACACAGACTTAGTAAAATTTGAATTTGAGCTTGAGTTCTATGGAAAGGGTCTATGGACTATAGGCCAAATAACAACTCATAAAAATGGTTTTGTGGTAGTTGGATTGATTTAAGGTTTTTGAAGTTGGTTATACGGTTAACCAGTACTGGTCGTAGAAAGTTCTACTGATTGTAGGTCTATTCAGTAGATCACTCCGATAGTTTTAATTAAGGGTGTTTTGGTCTTTTCCCATCTACCCAACCCCTAAACTACGTCATTTTAGCCTTTCAAACTATCCTATAACTGTTTTCTCATTAAACCTAGCCTAAATCCCCTTATTCACTCAATTCCCTAAAAAATCCCCCAAGTCTTCTTCCCTAAATTTTCTCAAGAGCTCGAATGTGAAAGCTAGGGTTTCAAAGGATTCAAGGTCTTAATCTCCATTGCTATTGGAATTTGATTATCAAGGTATGTGGGAATTCATCAAAGGATTCTACCCATCCATTAGGTCCCAAAAGAAATCTCAATCTCCAATTCAATTCTCACCCAATTTGACTAAGGTTTCATACAAAATCTCTATAGGTCCTACTTGTTATGATTCAGTTGTTTGATTTCAACCTTATTATGCATGATTTGATTCAATTATATGGTTTTAAATTGATTCCATATGGACTCATGCTTTTATTTGATTATGATGATGAATTTATGAAGAAAACTTATGCACTTATGAATGATGATTTACGAAAGTTATGCGTGCCTTATGAAAATGATGTTTATGAACTAAGGATGTTTCTGAGATAAGTATCAATGAATTGTGAAATATTTTCTCACATATTATGAAATTATGGTTGTGAAAGGTTTCCTCACATACGTATGAATCATGATTTAAAGGAGGCACTCTTATAAGAATCTATGATTTGGATTGGTATTGTGATTATTACCTTTCATAATCTTATGCTTTGATAATTTAGTTTATCTATTCCGCTGGGATTTAACTTAGCACTGAGAGAACTTTGAGATTGAGGCTCAAATACGGTAGTGTCTAGTTCCAAACTATGTGCACCCGTAAGGTTGTCTTAAACGACCTAGCTAATGGATCCACTTAGCCTTTATTATATGATACAGAGTTCTACCTTGACAAGTAGGCTCTCCCTTCTCAATCTGGGAGTTACATCGGATTTCATGTTATAGCTCACATGGTCTATTGTCGGTAAAAACTAATATCTCACAAAACAAACTATGTTACCTTTAAAAGGATTTTATGAAAGCTCTCATTATGTTTTCAGTATGCATTGACATTAGTCATGATTTATGAATTCTTTTTAAAGGTTTTTACGTTGTTTTATTTTGGTTATGCATATCAAGTTTAAAGTCCCTAAATGATCATGTTTATGTTTTTATGCATTTCTCCATACTTAGTACATTCCACATACTAATACATACTTGTACCTATATTATTTTATAATAGAAGTTTCTCCTCCCGCTTGTGGCTAATTTGTTTTGCTATCTTAGTTTAGTGGATTGGTGAGTCCTCATGCTTCGAGGGCACAATCACGAACACTTTTATTTTTTATGTTATCTTTCATTTTTAGACTTGTACGTGGTGTATGGGTTATTTCCCAACCACTCCTATGATTGTAGAATGGACTTTTCTAGACAAAGTTAATTAGATTTTCACACTTATGTTCTAATCCCTATTATATTATAATATAAGACGGTTATTACTTTAGATTCTCTCTTGTTGTATTTTTACTGTGTTTTATGCATGTCAAGTGGCTTGTTTAGTACCTTTCGAGGTCATATAGGTTGTGTCACATCTAAGTTATACTATGAGTCATGAAAAACTTGGTATAAAAGCAATGTTTTTGAAAAGGTCCTAGAATGTCTTGCAAGCCACGTTGAGTGGAGTCTTGTTCATAAGTGTAAATCGTGTCACATTTATGAATATGAGGCTACAAAGAAGTTAGGGAACTTCATTTCTTTCACCATTCTAAAGTCATTCCATAGACTTCATCTCTATAAAGGTCTCTCTCCTAACTCTTTTTGCTGATGCTTTTCAGGATATGGCTCCTCGAAGAGCTTATGTGAGAAGAAATGTGGCTAACGATGTTGAGCCCGAGGTTCCTCAAGCCACGATTGAACCTTTGGCCGAGTAAGTGACTCATGTCAAATTTCGAGCCACTTTTCAAGTGTTGGCTCAAGCTATGATGGTCCAAGATAATAGAGAGGTTATTTCTCCCTCGAACCAAAATATGGGTATGACGCCAATATGGTTAAGGGACTTCACTAAGATGAATCCCCCAGAGTTTTATGGGTCTAAAGTTGATGAGGATCCTCAAGAGTTCATTGATTAGGTGTGTAAGATAGTGGAAATTATGGGAGCGTCACCGGTGGATAAAGGCGGAATTGGCCACTTATCAATTTAAGAGTGTTGCTCAAGTTTGGTTCAAACAATGGAAGGAAGAGAGGGCTATTAATGCGGTCCTCTTGATTGAGATAAATTCAAAGAGGATTTTCTTGATTGTTTCTTTCCTCTTGAGATAAGGGAGGCGAAGGTGCTTGAGTTCATTAATCTTTGTCAAGGGAGCATGCATGTGAAAGAGTATGCTTTGAAGTTTACTCAATTGGCTAAGTATCCCCCGACTAAGGTTGTCGATTCTAGGAAAGAAGGAGTAACTTTATGTCAGGTGTGTCAGAAATGGTGGTCAAGGAGTGTCATATCCTCATGTTACTCCAAAAACCCTCCTAATTTTCTCCAAGCTTGGGAATAATGAAGAAGAGGAATTTCAACACAAAAAGGGTTAAAACCCATGAATTCTAGGCGTATGCCGGTCTAAATTTGCCCACATGAAGCTAGAAGTTTGTGAACAATGTTCCTCAACAATTTTTTTGGCATCTGGGTAGGATAGGCTTAATCTAGCTAGTAGTTAGACTTGTCTCTAAAAACATAATACTTGTAGTGTGACGAGAGCTTTCATGCCTAGGCCTTCGGGCATGAAGTCTGGATGGTTAAATGTGTTGTTAATTTTTATTTAGGATGGTAAGCTACTTGATGAATTACTGTTGGACTTTTTATAGTTGATGGGTGTGATACTATGGGTGGTAAGTTGTGGTTAACCTGGTTATGCACTGAAAAACTGTCCGAGTAGGGTTGTCGGAGTAGGTGACGGTTGAATTATTTTTTGTTTATGTCATATGTTCATGTTAACCATTTTGCTAGTAGTACTTGTAGAATGTGTGGTTAGGGACTTGAAAAGGGGTGAAATTGAAATGCTATTTGTTGTCAATCTCATGCAATAAACTAGTCCTATTGGCTTGTGTTTTACAAGTGTGATTGTATTCATGGTGATTCTGATTGTGTGATGTGTTATTCTCGATTGGCCCGGATACCTCGATTGATACATGATATCTCTTGATTGGCTCCGATACCACCCTTGGTATATATATCTGTTAGCTCGAATACCACATCTGGTATGAGATATCTTTTGGTTGGATCGAATACCATATCTGATACAAGTTTGATTACTCTGTGTGTGTTGGTTCTGTGGGTGGACTGAATTTATTTATTATGTTGCATTTATCAAATGTTGGTCCATAAGTGATCGGATTGATGTATTTAAATACTGGAATGGTTCTTTTGTTGATCGGGTTTGTATGTTAAAAACCATAGATAAGGTTTCATGGATCTTTGGGTGGTCCAAATTACTTTAGAAAATGTTGAATTATGTGTAGGTTAGGTCAACGGTAATAGGTAAGAGTTGGCTACTAAATGGGTCAAGGGCTAGGATACTGGTTGGGGGATCTTAGAAATGGGTGGTGGAGTGGTTAATAGAGCTAGTGATGGATTTGGATTCTTGCATGGAATCAATAGAAAACAATTGGTGTTAGTAGAATGGATGGTTTCAAAAAATCTTTTATGTGATAGAAGGTCAGACTATGATCTGGTAGGAAGATGGAATGGCTTAAAGGGTGGAGTTGATAACTGAATGAGGTGGGTGACTTGGGATAGGATGCATGAGTTAAAATGTAGTATTCCTTGATAGTAAAGGTTGTGGTTAAAGGAATCGAAGTCGTATGGTTTCAAGTTATATATTCTTTTGATTAATTACATGATATTATGTGGTAGATTCGGTTCGATCCATCATGCCTATCAGTATGTGTTGTTTGTACTGATACAACTCTTGTTATGCAACTTTACATAGTTTGGTCGCAGGGTCAGTGATGTTTCTTAGATGAAAGCGATGATGATCTCCGATAACTTATATGCCTCTTCCATTATGGTGGGAGATGTGTCTTATTTTCAAATATTTTATTTTCTTAGAAACTCTTGTACCTATTTAGACTAGTTCCTAGAAAGGTTCCGTGTATGTTACAAAAGTATCTCATATAAAACAAGGCTGAGACTAACTATTTTGTTTAAATAAAGTGATATATTGAATTTTGTTTACTTCCACGATATATTTTAGTTTAATTGGGTGGTAAAGATTCTCCTATATAAGGTTTAGAGTAGGTGTCTGCAAGACCCGGTAGGTCGGACCGTAAAAATTATTTTAAATTTTAACTTTTCATATGACATTTTTAATAACATCAGATAATTTTGATACCTTCTACATATCTCTAGTTCCAACCACAAAATTTTAAAATAATTTTTACTTTCATAAATTTCGTTTCAAATCAAAACGAGACAAATAAATTAAAATAAAGAAAATACTATTTTTTATATTAAATATTTGTCACAAGTTGTGATGAAGAACCATGAATTAATTTAGTGGTCTCATTGTTTCGAAGTGTAGAAATGTTTTAGGTAGGCCATATGTAATCATGCAATACCACAAATAATGAACTTGCTCTCAATTATGTTCAACAGTAAAAACACTTTTTTTACGATAATGACATTTTATTCTTTCTTGGCGACAAGTTACTGGTCATAAATGGACTCAACGATATGATCCTTTCTTTTTAACAGGGAATTAATTTAAAACATACAAGAAAATTGACATATTTTGTCCTGAAAGTAACGTCTTATCAACTATCAAAATTATATACTATTCAGTCTGTTTTAATTTATTTTAAAAATATATTATTTTTTAATATTTAATAACTCTTTACTCGGAACATTTTACATAACATATTTAAGGTCACAAGATTTAAAAATATATTACAATACATTACACAAATTTTTATTTTAAAATTATAAAACTTTGAAAAACTTATTTTCATAAATTATGTGTTAAGTCAAATCGAGACTAACGAACGAATAGAAACAATAATAATTGGATTGACCTATAAACTGATATCAAAATGTGATTTTGTTTATAAAATTGTATGTCACAAGTCACAACTAATGTGTAACATAGTTATGTAATTTGTTTTTTTTTTTTTAAATTTTAAATCGATGACTGAGATCAATTTTATGTCGTGGAACAAATTAATACTTCTAATACAAATTTCTTAATATATTGTGATATTGTTTAGTTGCACATGCATTGCTTTATCACTTGATTTAACTAGGCCAAACACATATGCAGATCATTAAACTTGTTCCTAAATTTCATTTTGACACTCCAACTCAACCTTGTTCCATTTTAACCCTTCAACTCTAATTTTTATGTTCCATTTTGGCACTTCTTAAGTGATGTGGCAGAGAGTGTGCATCACATATTCTCTAAGAGAGTGAAAGACCAAAAAAAATAATTTAAAAAATAATAAAACATTATCCTTCTACTCTATTTCTTTTATGTACCATTTAACACAAAATACTAATTTTATGATTTCTTTATTTCTATATATGTTATTGAACTGCAATTTTACATTTTAAAAATCGACGATCATCCGTTAATTATTGTAAAAAATTAAAACTGACGGATTATCATTGTTTTTTTTTTATGAAAAAAGTAACAATTTCTTTTTAAGAGTTTTCCTATATTTTTTGCGTGAAAAATAATCAACGAAAGTGCGTCGATTTTTTTACTTAAAAAAATCAATGACAACCCAACGAAGTCTATCGAGTTTCAACATTTTTTTGTAGTGTTATTAATTAGCAATGAACATGAGTTTTTTTTTTACTCGTATTTAGTTGAATGAAAAATTAGAAAGCTGATATTTGAGTTAGTCCAAGTAGACTAGATATGAATTTTTTTTTATGTGATGTTATTTAAATTAACTAATTGTTTTAAAAAAAAAAACCAACACACGTTCGCTGATTATTTTTTCACACAATAATGTACAGAAACTCTTAAAAAAATATTTTTTAAAAAAACTATGTTCATCCATTATTTTTTAACACAATAATGGCATGTGAAGTACACACATCCCACTTTGTTGATTCTTTGGAAAGAAGTGCCAAAATTGAACATAAAAATTGGAGTTGAAGGGTTAAAATGGAACAAAGTTGAGTTGGAGTGCCAAAATGAAATTTAGGGACAAGTTTAAGGATCTGCATATGTGTTTGACCATTTAACTATAAGTAGTTGTTTTACTTAATAAGACGGTTGATGTGTTTGTCATGCCATGATGTTGGGTTTATTAAGTTAAAGAATTAATTGAAAAAATGAGATAATACATAATATAATTATACCTTTGAACTTGTAATCCATTTTCAAAAAAATATTTGAACTTTGTGGGTTTTTATTAACCACCTATTAAATCGATATTATTACTTCCTTTTTTGACAAAGTCCAATTTTCGGAAAAGGTATTTACCATGCATCAATTCTTATTTGACATGTGTTAATTTAATTAAAAATAAATTTTTAATTAATTTTTTAAATTAGAGTGTCTTCTTAAAAATAAAGTACAAATTTAGGGGCAATTATATATTATCTCGAAAATATTAATAAGAATTTATGAGATAAATTTTATAAGGCAATTTAGTACTCATATGTCATTTTTTTACTTTGCACTTGCATTAAGAAATGATGTAACTTTACCCTTCTACCCTTATTTAATTTTTTTGGAACTCAAGTTTTCAATCAATGAATATGAATTATTTATTTTGATTAATTAATTTAAATAATGAACATGAATCATTACTTAGTTTTTCTAAGTTGGTCAAATGTATATTTTCAAGACTACTAACTCACAAGGGTAAAAAAGAAACAATATGATAATTTATGCATTGATTTTATGAAATGACAAGTATTATGGACCAACTATTTATAAAAAGGAATGACATATAAAAAGGGACAGAGGGATAACTTCTTATTTTGATGAAAAGGAGAGAATTAAATGACTATTAATGATCAAAAGGTATGTTCATGTACCAAGATCCGTGTTAGTGTAACTGTCTCAATGATATATTTAGTTTTTGAGAATTAAACAATTTAAGTTTAATCGAGAATTTGTTTGTGAAATTTTCAATATTTTTAAAATAAAATTTATATATTTGTAAACTACGTAAAAAACAGTATAAGTCACAATAATTGACATTCAAACTATTTAGAAGATATACAAAAAATTTATGATCAAACATAAACTTGTTTGAATCTCAAAATTCAAAATGTGTCACATAAATTATGACAAACAGAGTATTAATTAGTATGACATATGTCATGTCGCGCGAAATATACCATACATGTTTGACATGTGTCACCACTTATAAGAGGAATTTACATGAGAAAAACTTTGTACGTGTAACACTTGTTTGAAATCATATTTGTATCACGCTTGTGAAATCATCATACATCTTTAAATAGTTCATGTGACTTTGTTGTTATATATCAACAAAAGTAGTTTATTAATGTGCATTTACTCTATGTGTAGTTGAAGTGTAAAATATTCTTAAGAAACTAATCCTTTCTCAACTGCAATTCATAGTTATTTCCACCAAATAACGGGAGAAAGAAAGTAATTTAAAAAAAAATAAAAATAACATACTTTAAATTTAGGTACTCTTTTCGTTTCAATTTATGTGACACATTTTGGATTTTGAGATACAAATAAGTTTATTTTTTATCGTAAATTTTTTATTTATCTTTTAAATATTTTGAATTGTCGATTATTGTGACATATAGTATCTTTTATGTAGTTTGCAAATATATAAATTTCATTTTAAAAAATTGAAAGATTTCATGAGCAAATTTTCAGTCAAATTTAAACTATTTGACTCCCGATAAACGAAATATATCACATAAATTGGAACATAAATATATTTCATGATTAAGTAATGTTATATGTATGATGTCTTGTCAAAATCATCAAATTCACAATCATAAAGGCATGTAAGATTTTGGTTTATTGTTTAAGTTTCTCTCTCAGTTACTTTTTATGTGTCACTTTTCAGATTTTATTTTTATTAAGAAATTAAGAGTTCGTTTGACATTTTTGTTGGGAGATCAAAATTATTCATTTTGAAAAATATGGTGTTCGACTAATTAGTAAAAAAAAACTTTTAAATAAAAGTAGAAGCATAATTTTTGCTGTTAGGAAGAAGCTAAAAATTTCTGCTTTTAAAAAATACAGAAGCAGATGTAGAAAATTATTTACTTCAAGACCAAAATATCTCTGCTAGATATACATATTTACCAATATATCTTTTATATTTATATTTTCTTGATGAAATTTTTGTTTGTAGTGATTTAATTTGTGAAATAATTTTTAAGTTTATTTTGCTTGATACTTTTAATTATATCATGTTAATATTATATTAATATTTAATTTATTTTTTATTCATCTATGTATAATATTGATTGAAAATTTGAATATGTACATTTTAATTTAATAAAAATAAAAATTTAATTACTAAATTTATAATAGATATTTAAATATTAAAAGTGCATTGATACTTGTTCCTTTTTTCGTAATTTGACTGTCAAAGGTACTTTTTTAAAAAAATTAGTCAAAAACAATCCACTTATCAAAAACACTTTTTAAATAGATTAATCAAACACAAATAACTCTTTTTCTAAAACACTTTTCTGAAAAGTATTTTTAAAAAATACTTATAAAAATAAACATTTTTTTAGCAGCAATCCCAAACATGCTCTAAGTAAATTTGCAATTCTATCCTTATTTAATGTTTTTTTTTAAGTCAAATTTTCAATAAATGATAAATATTCTAGATTTCAAAAATTTAAATGTATTTGGAGGACTATTATTGATCCAATTTTTTTTTTCTTTTAAAATTCCTACCTCAAATTTCCTATATATTTGTATAAAAATGATCTTTTATAAATTCTTAAAGCAAACATGACAACATCACAAAATATTCAAATTCCATTACTTCAAATTAATAAATATTTCTTCTGAATCACATGTTATTTATAATGAAATTAGATGAAAAATTTCTGATCTTACTATAGTTACGGATATGACTGTCGACATGAATTTTAGTTCTACTTTGACAAAGAAAAACATGACAGTATTAGATTTTATATATTAGTGCAATGGTGAGAGTAACTAATCAATGTATGAAGTAATTACAAGGAACATTGACTACTTATTAGTTTTTCTATATTGGTCAAGTATCTATCTTCAAGACTAATTAACTATCAAGGGTATAATAGAAAAATATTGTAATTTATGCATTGATTTTATGAAATGACTGTCACATTTGACTTGGCACACATTAAAAAATAATAATAATGATATAGGTATTTTTAAGGGTGGACATGGTATGGCATATACCAATTTATCATACCATACCAAAATTTTTAATACCGTGGTATTGATATTATGGTATTTGGTATGGTATATGATATACATTTTAATGTTTTTTTTATATTTGGTATTTAGAAAAATATTTCGAAATATTGAATACCATACCAAAGTATATAGCTACATAAATAACATATATATATGGAAAAAAGGACAAATATACTCCCGAACTATCGTAAATGGTATGCAGATACCCTCCGTCATACTTTTGGGACATTGATGCCTCTGCCATCCAAAAACTAGAGCATATATGCCCTTTACTCTAACGGAAGACTAAATAGGGACACGTGGCAAAATCTTATCCGTCGATTCAATATTTAATAATGTCGGTCGGTGGATAAGATCATGACACGTGTATGTAAAGGGTATATATGATTTAGATTTTGGACGGCAGGGGCACCAATGTCCCAAAAGTATGACGGAGGGTATCTGCATACCATTTACGATAGTTCGGGGGTAAATTTGTCCTTTTTCCCTATATATGTTTTAAAATACTAACAAATATGCAACCTAGTATTAGTATAAACTAAATGTTTAGAAGTTGAAACTTTGTCTACACTATTTTAATTGAAATGTATTTGAAATTTAATTGATTAACAAAAGGAGTTGTTTGTACTTTATTTTGAATATATATTTCATGTATAATGTATTAGTATGATACAATTGAGACTTTTTTTAATTATCGAAGTCATAATACTCTATTATATGAGTGTATATTAATCGAAGTTGAACAAACTATGGTTAGCAATTTACCATACCGTAGAATACCGAAACCAAACCATACTAAATTAAATTGGTATGATAATGGTTTAATATTTTTAAAAAACCGAATATCGAAATTACGATATCGAAACATTCAAATGTCATACCGAACCGTACCATACCATGTCCACCCCTTGGTATTTTTATCAAAGTATACCCTATTAAATGATGTTTTGAAAACTAATTTGGAAAATAAGTATTTAATGTTGAAGGTAAAAGTGAAAAAAATTATTGTGTTTTCTTGATATGTCAAAAGTGACAAGTAAAAATGAAAATCTATTTTAGAAGTGACAAGTAAAATTGAACCAAGAGAATATTACGGACCAACTATTTATAGTAAGAATGACATATAAAAAGAAACGGAAAAAGTAAAATATATAATTGAGAAAATCTTGATAAGATCATAAGATTCAAAAAATATTCTAATACATTACATATTTTATTTTTAAGATTACGAAGTTTAAAAATCTCATTAATATTCTTAAATTATGTTCCATTTAAACTAAGACTCTTTGAATCGAAAAGGATGAAGTAACAAAAATAATGCTACACATAATTTTTATTGTATTATTTATATCTCTGCCCTTATCAGTGACGTGTGGACCAAATATATCTTATGATCTTAAGAGATTAATAATGTTATTTTAAATTGTTCTTAGGGGAATCTTTTTTGTTCAATTATGATCACAAGGGAATCAAACTAGGACTTATTAATATTATGTCTTAATATATAAACCGACATCTATTCTCTTGTTGAAATTAAGAAAGATGACGTCTACTAATTTATTAGATTCATAAATCAGTGACATAGACAATAAGAGTTAGTTATATTAATGTTAGTTACTGAACAAAATTAGAAGCTCATCTATGTCATTTTTGTTAAAAAAAAAAAGTTTATATGTGTTATTATTTGTTAATGGAAAATAATTTTACTAATACTTTTGTAAAATTATTATTTACAATCAATTATGATTTGATTATATCATTAATTAAATCATTTGTTAAAAGGAAGACGACTCAAAATTTTCATCGAATTTTGAGAAAATGTTCATTTATGTCATAGGTTAAATGTTTGATTCATTTATATTATTTCAGTTAACAAATAATGCATAAATAAGACTTTTCTCAAACGACGATAATGACTTAAATAAGCTAAACTTTTAACATATGACATATTTGAGCCACATCTCAAAGTATGATACATATTTTAAGTTTTTATATATATATATATATATATATATATATATATCGTTACTATAAGTACTAATTACGTTACATTATTTAATCAAATGAATACTTGAAGTTTGGGGCCAATTTGTGCACTTCCATGGATAAGTTCCGGAAACGGTGAAAAACCATTTGTTTGGGGCCAATTAATAAGACTTCGATTTTACATCTCTTTGATTTTACTAGTCATATTTTATTATTCAAGGAAAATTCTTAATGTCAACAAAGATGAAAATGTTGTGTTGTAAAATATAAGCAATATACTATTAGAAATATAGACAAAAGATATGAGGAGTACAATGTAGAGAACATCTTATTCAAATATCTTCAAGTCTCTTTACAATGGTGAAAGAACAACCTTATTTATAGGTTAAGAAATCACTCAAAAGGTCACCATATTAAGTCTCATAATAAATAGATACATTCTTATCCAAAAAGGTTCATATCACCTAGGGAATACACATAGATGATAAGTATAAGTTTATGGATAAACTCAATGGACAATCCATTAGTTCAACGGATTAATAACAATTCCCCTTGGATATCCATAGATAATGTGTCTCGTTAAAACCTTACTATGAAAAACCATGTGAAAAAAGCTCAGTGAAGGAAAAAGAGTACACACATCCCATAATACGCCTTGAGTGCTGCCTTATTAAAAACCTTACCAAGAAAACTCAATTGGAACAAAACCATGGTTAAGGAAAACAATACAACACATATTTCACTACCCCTGATGATAGTTTTACTTGATATCTCAGAGATGACGCATTCCAATCTTATATCTCAACTTCTCAAATGTTGATGTTGACAATGTCTTAGTGAATACATCTGTGAGATTATTACTTGAACAAATCTTCTGAACTTCGACTTCACCATTTTTTTTGAAGATCATGTGTGAAGAACTTTGGTGAAATGTACTTTGTCCAATATCCTTTGATGTATCATTCCTTCAATCGAGCTATACATGATTAATTATCTTCATACATGGTGGCTGAAATATCTCTTTTTAAAGAAAAATCACACATTTCCCGGCATCTGCATAATCATCCATTGCACTAATATATGATATTTTTCAATCGTTTTCATGAGATCAGAATCGATCTTTCTTTATGTTAAACAATCTCACAAACATTGGGGTACTCAATGGAATAGCTTTAAGACCTTTTAAATCCTTCAAAGATCTTCATATAAACTTCATCGTCTAGCTAGACATGACAATCATTCAGTACACATATTCAAGTATTTCATCTATTGCCAGACTGAAACAAGCCTCGTTGCATCGACCACACGAGAATAAATGTAGCACCCAGAAAATTTATAGGAAACTAGAGCCTTACGTTTGAGTCTTAAAATTTGATGCATGATTTAGAGTTGAAAAATAGCCCCAAAATTTGACAAAGTATAAGTTCAAGAGAGGGTTCAAGGAAGGTGAAAGGCATCACTGCCAATACAAGCTCTCTTGAACTTTGCCTTATTCGTTTGGACAAAAGGCATTGTTCAAGGGAGGCTTCAAGGCACGTGAAAGCCTTCACTGCCCTTAGAAGCTCTCGTGAACTATGCCTTATCCATTTTTGGGCAATGAGGCAGTTCACTTGAGGGTTCAAGGAGCGTGGAAATGCTGTAACACCCCAGAAATTTTTTGTGCTAAGACTTGAACCATCCTTCGTTGTGAGTAGGATTTTACCGAGGAATTTAAAATTTCTTAAGTGTTAAGTTCACTAGATGTAGCACCTTGAGTTCGAAAAAGAACTAAATTGGAAATAGAGAAAAATCTGAAATTTTGCAAGTTAAGCTAAGTATGAGTTTTGGCTCAACTTCAAACGACCATAACGCCTAGCATATAATTAGTTAGGTGTGCTAAAAGATACCTCAGGAAATATCTTTGAATTATCTTTCCAACGCCACCGAGTTTGCTAAGTTTCGAGTTTGTATGAGGGAGATATGTGCATTCAAAGTTGGGTTGTCTAGATAAGGAAAGTCAAAATTGGATTTTAGAGGGGTATTTTGGTCTTTTCCTTACCAAATCAGATTTAATTCATTTTTGGTAAATTTTTAAGGGTCTAATCCTATTAGGTTCAGTTTTATAATCTTAAAATACGCCTAGGGTTTTAGTTGAGAGTTGAAGAAGAGAAAAGAAGAGAAAAGAGGAGAAAAGAGGAGAGGATCAAGTGTTCGTCGAGATTCTTGCGTGTTGTAATGGATTTTGGCCATGGGTTTGATCTCTAAGAGGTATGTAAGCTTCCATAGTGTTGGTTTGTTCACCCACACACCAAACATGTTATTTTCAGTGCAAATTTCATTCTTGAAGTTGAAAGATTAGAGTTCTTGATGAGTTCTTGATAGGTGCTCTTGAAGTTCTTTCTAAATCTTGTTGTGTTGGGTTTTTGATGATTTATTGAGATAAAAGTGAGTGTTTTAAGGGCTGTATTGAGTATATTAGAGTGTACTTATGTTAAGTAATTGATTCTAAGTAATTAGGGAAGGAACCGTTCGATTCTAGGCGAGTTTGGGTGAGAAAATGAGCAAATAAATTCGTCGGGTTTTCTAGGTTGGGGCCTGGCGTGTCGCGCCAGACAGAGCGCCCCAAAGTAGGCTCTGAGTTTCAAGGGCTGGCGCTCCGCGCCATCCATAGCCCCAGGGTCGCCTTCCCCGTCCAGTTTGCAATCGATTGCTCCGTTTGAGTTCTTTCGAAGGGTACCTTCACTCTTTTTCGATTCTAACTACTCTAAGATAATCTAAACACCTAAAATCATTCCTAACATGATCATAACCTTGAATTAATAATTCAAATTCATGGTAGAGTTGAGAGTTAAGTTTTGAGAATTCTTTCGAACATTCTAAGAAAGTCCCTTTGAGTCCTTTTGTGGAGTCTTCTACAACTTCTAGTAACTTGTTTCAAGACTCAAGCAAGTGAGTATGAGAATGAGGAGAATGTATTCATGAGTCTACTTTGTCATCATGAGATCTTTCATAGCATAAACCAAAACTCTTGAATTCATAATTCACATTCAAGAGAGAGTTAAGAGTAGAGTTCCAGAAAGTTTTGAGTTCAATTGTGAATCCTTTGAGATCCATAATCAATTTGAGTTAAATTTTGAGAAAGTAAGTATGAGAATGAGAAGATTTGTATCATGAGTTCCATAATGTTATGTAGACCTATGAGTCAAGTCGTTCATGCCCATAAATTCCCCATGAACTCCATAAATTGAGTATCATTGAGAGGAGTAGTGTTTTCCAGTTCTAAGTCTTGAGTATTAAGTTCCTAATCCCCCTTGAGATTATATTTCTAATCATGGGACTATTACATGTTACCCATGAAGTCCTTGAGTTGAATTGTTCATGCTCATAATTCCTCATGAACCTTATAAGTCGAACAGTCTTGATATGAGAAGTATCTTTGAGTCCTTGAGTTGAGTAGTTCATGCTCATAATTCCGCATGAACCCTCTGAGTTGAGCATTCTTGAAATGAGTAGTATCATTGAAGTTCTTGAGTTCCAAGTATTGAGTTCTATCTATGGTTATTGAA
>JAJOOR010031682.1:0-13212 GCA_036250505.1 Solanum acaule | reverse complement strand
AGACAATTGAGTTAATATTTATTTTTTCCAAGTTTATTTTAACACATGACCAATTTTTATTGGTCAGTGCTGTCTAAAAGCTGCACCCACGCGCTTAACATAGGTGAAATCACGGACTCAGCCACGTAGGCCGAAAAGTGGTAAACAATTAACTAAAAAATAAGTTCAGGGGGGTAATAGGACCTTAGTAAAGGTTAGGTGTGTCTCAGGGATTTTGGGCATAGGCTGGGGGGTACTTATGCATTTTCCCAATTTTAATCCGACAAACTACCTAAATCCATTTAAACGATTTCGTTGGAATCATCAAATTTCAAGTCAATCAGATATCATAAAATTCATGACTACCTTAACTATGACCAAATTTGAAAAAGTAATCGTTTCAGGCATAGTTAAAGATTAAAATAATTTGATTCAAATTTTGATTCTCTTTTTATAATTATCTCATGAGCACAAGGTATACGTTGTGTCCTTCCTTTGTCGAAGACACACAACACCTTCTTATCAAATTGTCCCTTTGATTAATACATCTAAGAATTCAAGATATTATGTTTCTACTTTTTAGACCGGTGAAAACCTTTAATATCTCTTCTCATGAATTAATTAAGTGTTACTAGTATCTAAAGGTAAATTTCCTTCCGAGAAAAAAAATTCACCACTAATATTCACTTAGGACAATTTATACATGATACATTGAGAATATTCTAATGACTCAAATAAATAAACCACTCACATAAATCCTATTTATTAATCATAATTCTCAATTCATAATTTCATATATTAATATCACATCACAAAACTTTTAAGAAATTTAACTGATCCAAATTTATATACCACTCTCGCAGTAACTATTTGTGAATCACAAACTCTTATCAATACATTGTAATACACCGTGATATAAACTTGCTCAATGCTCATATTATACTCTTTAGAATCAAGCCACTTCCTATTGGCGCTTAATGGTGCATCATACTTTACAATCAGAAGAATTGATAATTTCAATGAACCACAATAAAATTAAACAAGCAACAAAACCATAAGAGAAACAATCTTGTTTATGAATGTTGCCAGGTGCCGTCACCTTCACCAAACACCATAATAGGATGAAAATAATTTCCCTTTTGTTTTGTTTTAACCTTTTATTTTAATTACCAAAAAACTCAAAAAACAAAGAATGCTTTAACTAATCAGGTTTAGAAAATTTTCACGGCAGCAAACCCTTAGATACGAGAAAATTATTCTCATGTAGCGCTCATTCTTTGTCTTCAATTTGAATTTCTATCATATTTTCCAAACGTTAAAACGAATTCCGAAAAAAAACAGAGTGACTATACATAATCGCACATATGTAATTTAGGTTATCTATTTATATATAAGCATAACTCTGATACCAATTGTTGGAAAACTATATGCACAGCGGAAGCATATCAGAATCACACTGCTTACATGAATACTATATAACCTATACCGTTTATGCTAGAACACATAATCATACTAGAACACATAAACTTGCTGAAATTTAATTCGATAAATACCTCTTGAAGCGAATTTACAAGATAGACAACAACTATGGTCTTCGGTGATCCCAAGTTCACAACCAAACTCTCTCAATACTTGGGTGGACAAGCATGAATAGAAACCTTCCTCTTTTTCTAGGTTAGAAAAATCCCTACTTATAGAGATTTCTTCCCAATCCAATAAGGAGAAGAAAAACCCACACTTTTCTTTCAAACAAGAAAACCTGCGTTATTCTTGAAAAAACAAGAATCAACGTTACTTCTTCCTTTTTCCTTAGAAATAAGATTCTGAGTTCTAGTTAAATATTGGCAGTGGAGGGACCACATAATTAAAATATGAGGCTTCCTATTATGGAAATAATTCCAAATAATTAATTTGAATTATTCTTACCTAATAAATTACAAATCATTTCACTAGAAATTCATAATTGCACTCCTCTATTTATATTTCGTAATTCCCATTAAACACTTATGTAATTCTCCATGTTAAGATAATAGATATAATCAATAAATTAAATTACTGACGAATTTAATTCAATGATTAATTTTCTTTAGAGCACTACTTAACTTATTTCATGTGTCGGATTCATAAATCCACCTGCAAGGTTTGACACGATGAAAACTTATAAGTTTCTCAAAAAGACATATCAATCAATCTCTATAACGAGATATGGATTCCATCAACTAACTTATTATTTCACCAATATATATTATTATCATCCAATCTACCAGACATATTGACCCATCTCAGAATCTCAACTTTTAATAAATCAAAACGATAAATAATATATACAGATCATAATAGTTATATCAAGATTAAGAATATAAGTATATTTAATAGTTTAGAGATTATGTCTTTGGCAGCCAGTCTAAAACAACTATTTCTACTCGGTCCCATTCAATACATACAAAATGCACTAGCACAAGAAGTTGAAACTATACTGATCCCATAATCAAGATAAATTACATATAATCTTGTGCTACAATCGTACCGATGGCATGTCCAATTTCCATCCTAAATTATGAACAAACAACTTTATACTTATAAGAACCGATGATTTAATCCTCTGTGTATAAGCTAACACTAAATCATCTACTATATAAGTAAATAGACACCATAAACGTATATATGATCTATTAAAACTGAATAAATATTTATTCTATAATAAATATTATATCTTAACATATGATTAATATTATATATCCCAAGAATCTCCCACTTAGACTGTTAACCATCACAATTGTTATAATGTACTATATCTAAATGCATGGTTAATTGTCACGCCCCGAGCTACCCCCAAGACGCGGACACGGGACCTAGGATCACAAGTGATCCCAAGCTAACCCTACTGGCATAACAGGAGCATACTAAGAATAATAATAATTGATGCAGAAGCTAATCATAAATAAATCACATATGATGGGGAATACCCATATACTAAAACTGAATATCAAATCTGAGAGTTTAATACAAAAGAAACATCAAACTCAAATACTAAGCTGAATCTAACTATGTCTGAAAATAGCCTCTAACTGACTAGAAATGCTGGGACATGCCCTAGCTAAGTCTAGCAAAACTGAAACTAAAAGACTAAATAATGAAAAGATAACATGACTATTGTCCTTGAAGAATGAGGACTCACCACTGATGCTGTTGAACTGGAGATCGAGAACCGATCTAAGCGTGATCTAAGTTTTGAGAACCTGAACCTACATCACGAGAGGATGTAGCGCATAGTATGCGTTAGTACTTGAAAGGTACTGAGCATGCATGATAGAGTAAAGCTGAAATAAACATATAACTGAACAATCAATAAAGCAAGAGTATAATCTGAACATGATATAGATACTGAATACTGAACTAATTGAATGCCATGACCAAATTTCGACAAGATGATGCTGAATACTAATTATACTGAAATGTTGTCAATGCAATGGTGTTCACGTATACACCCCATCGAGAGGACCCAATACACCCGGCCAAAGGTGTAGAGGCATGCTGGCATGATCACTAAAATGATGCCCATAGAGGGGACTTACAACTTACGTGGCTCGTAGTTCTGGGACTATATGAGTGACTGACCCTAGTCCAACTTGGTATTATGCTACTCCCAAAAGATTAAATGATTAACTCATTATGACTGACTGGATAACTCAAAACTGACATGCAACTGAGAATGCACATTAATATACTGAAAGTAATGCATTCGAAAACTGAGGCATGTATATCTAAAATATTGAAATATCTGACCTAGCATGTGTAGTTCAAGAACTAAAGAACTACCAAGCTAGGGTTCTAAAATTCATGCGAGAATGAAGTAATAACATGATAATCTGATTTGGAACATGTAAATAACTAATTCATGATAATCTGTTGAAGTTCTAGAAACCCTAGGTCTAGTTAATAATAGGGAATCAAGAATCTGACTGAAATCTTGGGACCTAATGGGCGAAAGGAACCCGCTAGTGAAATCCCACATACATGGTGATGAATTCCACGAAGTAATCTTTCGATTTTGGGGATGGAACTGATGGAACCTTGCTGCGTTCTTGAACTAGGTTTGCTCGCCTCTTTCTCCTCTAATTTTTGAAGTTTTTGATGAAAGATCTGACTTAGGTAAGTTCTAGTTATGTTTCTAGGCTAAAAATGACCAAAACAACGTTGTTTAGGGTTAAAACGACGTAGTTTAGGGGTCAAACGAAATAGGAAAAGACCAAAAGAGTCCTGGCTTAAGTTGCAGAGGGGGCTGACCACGGCCACCTTCACGGACCGTGAAAGGGACCACAGACCGTGAAGTGGGTCATGGTCTTCACTTAGTGACTACTGAGCTGAGGGTCTGTCTCACGAGCCTTACCACGGCCCGTGTGAGGAACCACGGACCGTGAAGGTCCTCACTTGGGCTAAGGTCTGGTGGCTCTGGATTTAGGGGGCTACTGGTTAGGTTTCACGGACGCCCCCATGACCTGTCTTTAGGACCACGGACCGTGAAGGTCCCCGTGGTCCTTACTTGGGCAAGGGGTGTCTGAGGGCTAGGCTAAGGAGGCTACTGCCTAGACGTCACAGACGCCACCACGACCCGTTGTCAGGGCCATGGACCGTGAAGGTGCCTGTGGTCTGACGTCTGGGTCTGGTGACTTCCACGTCATGACCACGGGCAGGTCAACGGACCATGGACCCTATCACGGTCCGTGAACCCTGCCGTGGTTCACTTCTCTAGGTAGTTTTCTGCATTATTTTTCTGGGTCTGGTTTTCAAGGTGTTACAATATTCCCTTGGGATCATTTGTCCTCGAATGAAGACTAAACTAACTGAAATGGAGGGGATGAGTTGCAACCCTACCACTATACAGTGGAAGCTGATTTCTGACTGAATTAAGTTCCAAAAACATGCAAATACACTGAAAATGCAAGTATAGACTGAAGGAACATGATACTAAGACTGATTCTACGCATGAATGACTGAAAAACTAAAGAGTAATTATTACCTCAAGCTGGAGTGGAATCGGAAGGAAAGAGGTGAGGATACTTGGACTATATGGCTGCTTCTGCTTCCCAAGTAGCTCCCTCTACGGATTGACCCCTCCACAAAACCTTGACTGAAGCGACTTCTTTGTTTCTCAACCTTCTAACTTGACGATCAAGAATCTCAACTGGTACATCCTCATAAGAAAGACTATCTTTTACAGCCACACTCTCTAATGGTACTACAGATGCTGGATCACCCACACACTTCTTCAATAGTGAAATGTGAAAGATTGGATGCACTGCTGCTAACTCTGCTGGCAACTCTAACTCATAAGCCACTTTACCAATCTTTTTCAGAATCTTGTAAAGGCCTACTTATCTAAGACTGAGCTTTCCTTTCTTGCCAAATCTCATCACCCCTTTCATAGGCGACACTTTCAAGAAAACCACTCATCAACTTGGAACTCTAGTTCCATTCTCCTTACATTTGCATAAGACTTTTGGCAACTCTAGGCTGTCTTAAGTCTATCTCTAATGAGTTGCACTTTCTCCATCGCATAATGGACTGAGTCTGGCCCTATCAAGGCTGCTTCACCTACTTCAAACCAACCAACAAGAGATCTACACCTACGCCCATACAATGCCTCATAAGAGGCCATCTAAATGCTTGAATGGTAACTATTATTGTAGGCAAACTCTATAAGAGGGAGGTGATCATCCCAAATACCCTTGAAGTCGATCACACAAGCTCTCAACATTTCTTATAAGGTATGAATGGTACGCTCTGCCTGACCATCCATCTGTGGATGAAATACTGTGCTAAGATTAACCTGGGTACCAAGACCTTTCTGAAATGACTTCCAGAAATAAGAGGTAAACTGAGGACCTCTATCTGAGATGATAGACAAAGGAACCCCATGCAACCTTATTATCTTATTAATGTAAAGCTTGGCGTAGTCTTCTACCGAATCTGTAGTCTTGACCGCCAAAAAGAGAGAAGACTTAGTGACTCTGTCAACTATCACCCAAATAGAGTCAAGCTGTTTGCGAGTACGAGGTAAACCTGTGATGAAATCCATGTTGATCACTTCCCACTTCCAAGTAGGAATGTCGATCTCTTGAGTCATACCCCCTGGTTTATGACGTTCTACCTTCACTTGCTAACAATTGGGGCACTTAGCCACAAAATCTTCTATATCCCTCTTCATGCCATTCCACCAAAAGACTTCCCACAGATCGCGGTACATCTTAGTGGCGCCTGGATGAATATAATACCTAGAGTTATGGGCTTCTACAAGAATCTGCTGTCTCAACTCGCCCACATTAGGAACACACAATCGACCCTAGTAGCGAAGCACACCATCTCCCCCTTGGGAGAATACCTCAACTCTCTGTTGATGGACTGCACCCTTGAGTTCAAGAAATATCAGATCACTGTCTTGCTTTTCCTTAACCTCCACTACCAATGATGATTCTAATCCATTTTGAACTATCACACCACCATCTTATATGCTCATAAGACGAACTCCTAAATGAGCAAGCCTGTGAACATCCTTTGCTAGCTCTTTTATTTCTTCCTCAACATATGCTACACTACCTATATATAGTCTGCTAAGGGCATCTGCTACTACATTTGCCTTACCAGGATGGTAATGCACACTCATGTCATAATCCTTGAGGAACTCAAGCCATCTTCTCTGGTGAAGATTCAACTATTTCTGGGTGAACATATACTGAAGGCTCTTATGGTCTGTGAACACATCTACATGAACACCATACACGTAGTATCTCCAAATCTTGAGTGCAAACACCACCGCTGCAAGCTCGAGGTCATGAGTCGGATAATTCTTATTATGCACCTTAAGCTGTCTAGAAGCATAAGCTATAAGCTTACCTCACTGCATTAACACACAACCTAGGCCGACTCTGGATGCATCACAATAAATCACATAACCGTCTGAACCCTTTAGTAGAGTCAAAACATGAGCTGTAGTCAACCTAGTTTTCAATTTTGCAAAGCTTTTCTCACAATCATCTGACCACTGAAAGTTGACCATCTTCTGGGTCAACCTAGTCAATAGTGAGGCTATGGATGAAAATCCTTCCACGAACCTTCTGTAATAACTTGCTAGACCCAAGAAACTTTTGATATCTGTAGGAGAGGTAGGTTTGGGCCATTGTTTCACTGCCTCTATTTTCTGGGAATCCACCCGGATCCCTTCGCTGGATACTATATGCCCAAGAAAAGCAACTGATTGTAACCAAAACTCGCACTTGTTAAATTTTGCGAATAACTGGCGATCTTTGAGAGTTTGCATAACAACTCTCAAATGACTCACATGTTCTTCCTTATTCCTAGAGTAAATGAGGATATCATCAATAAAGACGATAACGAAAAAGTCCAAATACTGCTTGAACACTCTGTTCATCAAATCCATGAAAGATGTAGGAGCATTGGTTAGTCCAAATGACATAACTACAAATTCATAATGACCATACCGAGTTCTGAAGGCTGTCTTCGGAATGTCACTATCTCTGACTTTGAGTTGATGATAACCTGATCTGAGGTCTATCCTTGAGAAATTACTAGCACCCTGAAGTTGGTCAAACAAGTCATCAATCCTGGGGATGGGATACTTATTCTTGATTATGACCTTGTTCAACTGCCTATAATCAATGCACATTGTGAGAGAACCATCTTTCTTCTTTACGAACAACACTGGTGCACCCCATGGCGAAATACTAAGTCTAATGAAGCCCTTACTAGAAGGTCTTTCAACTACTCTTTCAATTCCTTAAGCTCAGCTAGAGCCATCCTGTAAGGAGGAATAGAGGAATAGAAATAGGCTGGGTATCTGGAAGGAGATCAATTCCAAAGTTGATTTCCTTATCGCGAGGAACTCCGGGAAGATCTTCTGGAAACACTTCTAGAAACTCATTAACCACTGGGACTGACTCAAGAGTTGGGATTTCGGAGCTTGAATCCTTAACCCGAACTAGATGATAGAGATAACCCTTGGAGATCATCTTCCTGGCCTTAAGGTAAGAAATGAATCGACCCATAGGCACTAAGATACTACCCTTCCATTCTAAGATTGGTTCGTCTGGAAACTGAAAACGAACAATCCTAGTTCTACAATTGACTGAGGCATAACATGAATGTAACCAATCCATGCCTAGAATGACATCAAAGTCTACCATTTCTAACTCTACAAGGTCTGTTGAGGTGACTATGACAAGGCAATTTCTGTATACCCGTCTAGCTATAACTGGGTCGCCGACTGGAGTAGAGACTGAGAAAGGTTCTGAGAGAGTTTCTGGACTAACATCAAACTTAACTACTATATAAGAAGTAACAAAGGAAAGAGTAGCCCCCGAATCTAACAAAGCATAAACATCGAGATCAAAGACTCGTAACGTACCAGTGATTACATTAGGAAAATCTTCCTGATCATGGTGAACCTGGAGAGCATAGAGCCTGTTTTGGCGCTGTCCGACACCTATAACAAATGAGTTACCCTGCTGAGTTGGGCGACTTGCTGGTGCTGCTGAAGTTGTGGACTGAGCTCTACTATGTCCTCCTTGACCTTGCCCTAGAAGGACAATCCCTCAATCTGTGACTAGACTGACCACACCCAAAGCATCCTTCCTTTCCTGCAAGGCACTCGCTCGGATGGTTCTTACCACACTTAGGGAAAGTTGGGTAGGTTTTGGTTCCTGAAACACTTCCCTGAGACTTAGAGCCCGATGCCCTACCTTTCTGATCTTGTCTGAACTTGGAGGACGGAACACTAGCTGATAAAGGTGCTGGAGCTAAAAAATTTTGCTGACCCTGCGAGCGATTTCCACCACCCGATTTCTGCTGAGAATAGTCATAGTTCCCAGTCCTAGCCTTCTTTTTCTCCTTAGCCTGTTCCCTAAGCTTATCACTCTCAACTTGTTGAGCATGAGTCATGAGCCTAGAGATGCTCATATTTTCCAACAACATAGCATTTCTACACTCTGTCTTCACCAAGTCTAACTCTCCATATAGAAACTTATTCATCTGAGCCCTGGAATCAGCAACCATGTGAGGAGCATACCTGGAGAGTTGGGTAAACTTGAGCCCATACTCTTGGACTGTCATGCTACCTTGTCTTAAGTTCATAAATTCCTGAGCTTTCACCTCCCTTAGCTCTCTTGGGAAAAACATATCCAGGAAGGTCTCACTAAAGCAATCCTAAGTTATAGGAGCTGCATCTGTACCCCTGTTCTCTTTCCACTGAGTATACCAGTTATGAGCCACATCCTTAAATTGGTAAGATGCTAACTCAACCCGATCATTCCCAGTTACTTACATCACTTCAAAGATCTTCTTGACCTCATCAATGAAGTTTTGGGGATCTTTACCAATTTGCGATCCTAAGAACTCTAGCGGATCCATCATAACAAATTCTCGCACTCTGGCTGCAGCTGACCCAACATTAGCATTTGCTGGAACTGGAGCCCGCTGATTGTTCTGGTTGGCCACACTCTGAGCCAACATCTGAATGACGTTCCAGAATTATGCATTCAAAACTTCTTGATCTAGGACCGGAGGAGCTGCGTTTGCGTTCCTGGCATTCACATTCCTGGTATTAGCTCTACGAGGAGGCATGATCACTGAAACATAGAACGTCGAGTTAGAATGGAATTAGATCATACTTTACGCATGATAAGAGTAACAAGAAAATGAAGATTTTTCCTAAAACACTTTGTAGCCTCCTTCTCATTAGATGTAGTGCACTTCACACCTATGAAAATAACTCTACTTAGTGCGGCTTTTCAGATATCATAGGACCCTTAAACCTAGTGCTCTGATACCAAGTTTGTTACTCCCTGAGCTACCCCCGAGATGCGAACACGGGACCTAGGATCACAAGTGACCCCAAGCTAACCCTGCTGGCATGACATGAGCATACTAAGAATAATAATAATTGATGCAGAAGCTAATCATAAATAAATCACATATGATGGGGAATACCCATATACTAAAACTGAATATCAAATCTGAGAGTTTAATACAAAAGAAACATCAAACTCAAATACTAAGCTGAATCTAATTATGTCAAAAAATAGCCTCCAACTGACTAGAAGTGCTGGGACATGCCCCAGCTAAGTCTAACAAAACTGAAACTAAAAGACTGAAATAATGAAAAGATAACATGACTATTGTCCTCGAAGAATGAGGACTCACCACTGATGCTGCTGAACTGGAGATCAGGAACCAATCTAAGCGTAATCTGGATGCTGAGAGCCTGAACCTACATCATGAGAAGATCTAGCGCAGCGTATACGTCAGTACTTGAAAGGTACTGAGCATGCAGGATAGAGTAAAGCTGAAATAAACATATAACTAAACAAGCAATAAAGCAATATTATAATCTGAACATGATATAGATATTAAATACTGAACTAACTGAATGCAATGACCAAATTTAGACATGCTGATGCTGTATACTGATTATACTGAAATGTGGTCAATGCAATGGAGTCTGACTGAATTGTGAGAGCTACTAATAACCGATAATAAAACCACATGAGCTAAATGTGGAGTTCGATGTATATGCCCCATCGAGAGGACCTAATATACCCGGCCAATGGTGTAGACGCATACTGGCGTGATTACTAAAATGATGCCTATAGAGGGGACTTACAACCTACGTGGCTAGTAGTTCTGGGACTATATGGATGACTGACCCTAGTCTAACTCGGTATTATGCTACTCCCAATAGATTAAATGATTAACACATTATGATTGAATTTCTGTAATATACGGAATAGCTTAAAACTGACATGCAAACTGAGAATGCACATTAATATACTGAAAGTAATGCATTCGAAAACTGAGGCATGTATATCTGAAATATTGAAATATATGACCTAGCATGTGTAATTCAAGAACTAAAGAAATACCAAGCTAGGGTTCTGAAATTCATGCGAGAAACGCAGTAATAACATGATAATCTGATTTGGAACATGCAAATAACTAATTCATGATAATCTATTGAGGTTCTAGAAACCCTAGGTCTAGTTAATAATAGGGAATCAAGAATCTGACTGAAATCTAGGGACCTAATAGGCGAAAGGAACCCACTAGTGATATCCCACATACCTGGTGACGAATTCTACGGAGAAATCTTTTGATTTTGGGGCTGGAACTGATGGAAACTTGCTGCGTTCTTGAACTAGGGTTGATCTCCTCTTTCTCTTCTACTTTTCTATGTTTTTGATGAAATATCTGACTTAGGTAAGTTCTAGTTATGTTTCTAGGCTAAAACTGACCAAAACCACGTAGTTTAGGGTTAAAATGACGTAGTTTAGGGGTCCAATGAAATAGGAAAAGACCAAAAGACGCCTGACTTAAGTTGCAGACGGGGCTGACCACGGCCACCTTCACAGACTGTGAGTCGTGGTCTTCACTTGGTGACTACTGAGCTGAGGGTCTGTCTCATGAGCCTTACCACGGCCCGTGTGAGGGACCATGGACCGTGAAGGTTCTCGTGATCCTCACTTGGGCTGAGGTCTGGTGGCTCAGGATTTAGGGGGCTACTGGTTAGGTTTCACGAACGCCCCCACGACCTGTCTTCAGGACCACGGACCGTGAAGGTCCCCATGGTCCTTACTTGGGCGAGGGGTGTCTGTGGGCTAGGCTAGGGAGGCTACTGCCTAGACGTCATGGACACCACCACAGCCCGTTGTCAAGGCCACGAACCGTGAAGGTGCCAGTGGTCTGACGTCTGGGCTTGGTGACTTCCAAGTCATGACCATAGGCAGGTCAACAGACCATGGACCCTATCACGGTCCGTGAATTCTGCCATGGTTCACTACTTCAGGTAGTTTTCTGCAATTTTTTTCTGGGTCTGGTTTTCGAGGTGTTACATTAATAGTATATACCCTAACAACTGATGTTTGCATAATCAAGACACAACATCCAATTCAAGTGTAATATCCCGTAACTTAAAATACATTTTAGACTCGTAAACACCAATGCATAGATGTGATATCGGGGGAGGTATATCATTGAAAATGGTTAAGCATACCATGTAATCCTTATATTTAGTCATTTGAAGGGTTAAACAAAAGTTTTAGTTCAAAGAGTTCATTAAAGAAAAGATTAAAATTTAAAGGTTCATTGTGGAGGAATACTACAAATGATCTCATTTCTCATCTGACTTTGAACGAGCATATCTCCTAATATATAATGATTTAGAGGGCCTACTACCTATCCAATTGAAGGTATTTGAGTCTAGTTTCCAGCAAAACAAACCGCTCGTTAAAACGATATCGGAGTAAAAAGTTATGTTCATTCTACGACAGATGCGCGCACTGCCCAATCACTGCGGGACATGTGGCACTTTAGAGAAAGTCGGCCAAACTTGTTATTTTTATATTAGAAGTTTGGGATATACTTTCTCATATACTCAAGAACATGTAAGGACTGGTTTCAACTTATTTCTTCAAGTTTTTCTCATCTTCAATCCACCAAAGCTTAAGGTAAATTGGTTTCTTCAAGAATCAAGTGTCTTCCTCTCCATAAACCTATAGATATACTTAGCTAAATGTTTTCTTGAAGGAAAAAGTATTGTTCTTGGAGAATAAAGAAGGGAAGGGGTGGCTTTTCTTTGATATATAGGTATGAATCCTCTTCTATCTTCATAAATAGTATTCCAAGGATGCTTTAAGTATAATTTGCGGGTAGGACTCACGGGACGGTGATAGGAAGCCATGAGTCCATGTTATACCCATTGTATTTGATGTTTTGGTGAGGAGGGAGTTTGTAGAAGGTTGTGTTGGCTGTTGTTTTGACCAAATGAGGGGTCAATGGTATTGTATTGGGGAAGTAAGCTGGTTACATTAAAATGGAAGGTGAGGTATAGAGAACTCGACTATTATAGTTCTTGAAACTTTGTCGCTCACCAAGTGTTTGATGAAATTCCTAAGTCGCTAGGAATATGTTGTAGCTGGTTATATGAGCTCCTATTATTTTAATTTATTGCATTAGATCTCTACCAACTTAAACTATGAGCTTATAAAGGAATTTGACATCGTTAACAAGGAACCGGTGGGATGGTGATCGGAGGCCATGAGTTTTACTTTTATGTTAAGTGTGGATAATTAAGGGGGCTGGTTCTTTATGGTTAAAGGATGAGGAGTAATACTGAACATGTAAATAAGTCATAAGCCTACTTGGAAAGTAGAGAAAGAGAAGGGT
>JAJOOR010031680.1:0-16030 GCA_036250505.1 Solanum acaule | reverse complement strand
GGATTTAGAGATACCTAACTTATCACTTTGCATGTAATACACTAGAAAAGGATTACTATTATTAGGATTACTGCATTATGAGCTTATGGGGAACACATTCCTAGTTACTTTTAATAATCTGAATATAAATAAATACTTAGTTCAAAGCTATCTTTTTATTGTTTTTATTTTATTTCAATTTCAATTTAAATCCCCCCATTTTTATATAACGACTATCGAGTTAAATATTTGCTATTGACAATATTCTTCCATATTCTCTGTGGGATCAACCCCGACTCGTAGTTGGGTAAATATATTGCATACGATCGTTTATATTTCTTTTCAAGAAGTATATTTGAACGTTATCACTTGGTAAGACTTGAGTTTGAAAGGCTAATATTAAAAGTGGTTTTCATGGTCTTTTGGAGTTTCGAATGTCGAAATCGAATTCCTTCAATTTCATTGGTCCCGAAATGTGAAATCTAAGTTAGGAGAATTGTCGATTTCATATTTGAAGTCTTTTTTAAGGATTTGAGGCCCTAAGTTGTTAAATTGTGGAAATTTAGCCTTTGGGTTGACTTTGGCCAACACTCAGGGTTCATATGCTCAGTTCAGAATTCCAAGAGTTCTGTTGGATTTGGGGGATGATTTTAGCCCTAGGTGAGGTCTTGGTTAGTTTTTTGAGAGGTCCTGAGCTTGTTTCAGCCTTTTTAAGTCTGGAGTTAGTTTTTTGTGGTTTTCACAGATTTCGGGTCAAGAGACCTCAGATTCGTTTTTTGACGGTTCCATTGAGTCTGGTACGTCTAGTATAATTGATTTGCTTATATGGTTTGTGTTTATGGGGATTCCAAACGAATCCGATGGTCATTTTTGAGTTTTGAGACTTGGTTATGTTTTCTGGTGCTTCAGGCATCACTTTTGTGAAGGTCCTTTCGCTTAAGCGACCTTCTCTTAAGGGAAAGGGGTGTCACTTAAGCGACCTTTGCTTTTGCGATGCCCGAGCTTTTAGCGGGATTCACAAAGCTTTTGCGACATCTGAGAGGGGTTTTGACCTATCATTTTCGAAGTCTAAGCCCCATTTTTAATTTTTGAACTTAGAAAACCCTTGGTAAAAATTTTAGAAAAGTTTTCTTATGATAAATCATTTGGGTAAGCTTTCATGATCCTAAAACTTCATTTTCCTCTTATTATTTACAGATTTTAACATCAAAATATGAGATTTTGATTGAAAAATGATGAGGTGTTTCAAGAACTCAAGTTCTTAAATTAAATGGAGATTTTGAACTGTTTTTGAGTCCTTTTTCGAAATAATTTTTACCAATGATTTCCTAAATTACTTGAGTATTTCTTTCAAGTATTAAATTTCGAATTCAAACCTTCGTTTTGAAATTGGGTTTGAGTGAAGTGACCCATTGTTCTAAGCAATTGATGTGGGTATTTGTGAATACTTGTTTGTATATGGATTGTGTGGCTTTGGAAGTGATTCGAAAGGAGAAGACTCAACTATTGGAGTGATTATTGATTGATTTAAGGCAAGTGATCTCTTAAACCTTGTATTATAGTAGAATTTATGTATTCCCTTTGTTATTTGTGTGTTGGAGTAATGGGGATGAGGTGAAGGGTTAATTGTTCACTTGATAAATCTTAATGAATAAAAAGGGGTTGAAATTGAAAAGTCTATGTGATGAACATAATGATGTCAATTGCCTTGTTGTGACCCTTGTTGATTGATTGATGAAATGCTTGATAGCATGAATGTGAACTTGAATTGCATGAATTATTATCTCTTCTATGTGGTGTGATATTGCTTGGGTGCATTGATTCTTAAACATCGTGATAAGACATGTGATGTTTATGAAGTCGAGGTCATTCTGACGAGTGTTATTATGCCGAGGTCATTTCCGACAAGTGTTGTGATGCCAAGGTCATTTAAGCCGATGAGAAATGGTTTCGGTGAGGGATTGATTATTGTGACTTGAGGCATTTGATGCTTATGTGTGATTTGCTTGTTAATTTTGATTGATACGCTTGTTGTGTGTGATTGATCTACTTGACATTGAGATCGACTTACTTGATTCGTTTGGTTGTTGAATTATGACTATTAAACCATGATTTTTGAGCCTTGTGAGTTGTGCATTATAGAACAGGAAGGTTGGGCTGATTTCTAGGGCTGGGAATTCGGTAATTCGGTTCGATTTCGATTTTTTTTTGGTTTTTTTGGTTTTTGGTTCTTGTAATAGGTGTACCGAACAACGAACCGAAATAATTTGATTCAGTTCGATTTTTGTTAATTCGATTCGGCTATTTGTTAGTTCGGTTCAATTTTTGTTATTCAGTTTTTTGTTTAAAAAAAATCAAATACCCCGAGGCTGGTCGCCGATCGGCTCGCTGCTGCTGGTTGTTGGTCACTGAAATGAGAAATCACTAATTGCTGGGACGCTAACTGGTCGGCTGCTGTTGGTCACTGGTCGCTAATCGCTGATCGGCTGCTGGTCACGGTGGTCGCTGGTCGGCGGCAGTAATTAAAAAATGGTGAGGGATCAGGGAGGTGGGAAGTGTGGCATCGCTAAGGCACGAGCTAATTTTGAAACATTGAAAACTTGAAAAATGAAAAGGTAAAAACCTAACCTAATTTGTATTTTCTTTATAATATTTAATATTAATAATTAATATAATATTAATATATATTATAATATAATATATTTCAGTTTAACCGAAATACCAAAATATACAAAAGTACATACCGAAAACCGAACCAAAATACCGTAAATATGAAAATATATACCGAAAACCGAACCGAAATACCAAAACTAAAATATCAAAAAAAATCGGTTCGATTTGATATTTCGGTATTTATGCACAGCCGTACTGATTTCTGTGTTGGTTGTAATTTGAAGAGGTTCGATTTGACTGTAGGGGGTATTCGGTTTCTAGCTATTTGAATTTCCCGCCGTTGGAGATGATTGTTCTGAAAGGTTGAAACTTTCAAGAACAGCCATGACCGTTTGGAAGGTTGCAAACTTTCATGAATGGTCGTGTGGATTCTGAAAGGTTGCAACCTTTCGGAACTAGTTCCTATTGGCTATAATTACCAGTAATTCTCCAGACTTTTTACTTACGAAAATTTCAAATTTCTTCTTCTTCTTCTGCACAAATTTTCTTTGTGTACTTTACTGCCGTTGAGTGGCTCTCTTACACCAGAGTTTTGGGTATCAATACACTGGTGATTGAGATCATTCTATCTTAGGAGGACATATTCCAAATCAAACATCGGATACTAGAGGGGGATAATTTCCTTAAGGGGACACTGTGCATTCAGTGGACTTGATCTTTTTTCCATTCTATTTTTCAGATTCTGGTACATTTCTTCAGATTTAAGTTTTGTTAATTAATTTATGTTCTTCACTGGTTCATTTAAACTTTGGTAATTTCGAGTTTCACAAAATTTCTTGTAATCAGTAGTACTGTTTTAAACACAGATTGTCTAACAATCTTAAGGAAATTATATTTTTTTTAATCTGTGTTTCTGGTGGAGACAAAAACCTTCATGGTTTTATACTCCTATTAAGTTTGCAATTTAAGCTATTGCTTACTGAGCCATTTGTATCGATTTTTATTACAGATTCTGATTCTATTCTGAAATGGCAAATAACAATGTTACGATGGTTGTTGCTGCACCAACCCGAACTGTTGTACCACCGGCAAAGAAACCGAGAAAATTCTCTAGTGTGAATTTCAAAGAATGGCAACAATGGGTATTTTTCTGGCTTACCACTCTTGGTTTGCAGAAATTTACCAATGAAGAAACTCCAGTGCCTACTGCTGATATGTCAGACAGAGAAAAGTTCATGATTATTGAAGCATGGAAACAAACAAACCTCCTATGACATTTTGAGTGCTTTAGAGGATGACTTATATAAGGTCTATAGTGCAATGACAACTTCGAAGAATTGTGGAATGCACTTGAGAAGAAATATAAGACAAAATATGCATGCTTGAAAAAGTTTGTGGTCGCAAAGTTTTTAGACTATAAAATGTCAAATAGTAAAACTGTTGGATCACAAGTGCAGGAACTTCAACTTATTTTCCATGATCTGATTATTGAGGATATGGTAGTAAATGAAACTTTTCAGGTGGCTGCAATGATTGCAGGAACTGGAAAATGCACGTTCCTACTAGTTTATGTTGCACTGCTCGTTAAGAAAGGGTTTAAGTGTGTCCTAGTTAGTGACAAAGCTGTAATAAGTAAGAATGAGATGTTCTTAGGAAAGGGCTGCCTCACTGAGGGCATTTTCAAACTGAATGTAATAATTGTTGACAGTATTAATAAGAATTATGCTTCTGTTTACTTATTGGAGTCAAATGATTTATGGCATGCCCGTTTGGGACATGTAAATTACAAAGTCTTGCGAAAATTGATTACTTTAGAAGTATTGCCTGATTTCAAATGTGGTAAATCGAAATGTGAAATTTGTAAGGAAAGTAAGTTTGTTAAATATCCTTATAAGTCTGTTGACAGGAATTCAAAACCTTTAGACTTAATTCACACATATATATGCGATATGAAGTCAATACCATCTCGCGGTGGGTGAAAGTATTTTATAACTTTTATTGATGATTGCACTCAATATTGTTATGCATATTTCCTTAATAGTAAGGATGAAGCAATTGATGCATTTAAGCAATACAAAAATGAAGTGGAAAATCAATTGAATTTAAAGATAAAAATGATTCGGAGTGATAGGGGTGGAGAATACGAATCTCCTTTTGCAGAGATATGTTTGGAATATGGTATTATTCATCAAACTAATGCACCTTATACATCACACCCTATACACCACAATCAAATGGTTTGGCGGAACGGAAGAATAGAACATTAAAAGAAATGATGAATGACTTGATAATCAGTTCTGGTTCACCGCGAAACCTGTGGGGGAAGCCATCCTTACGGCTAACAAGATACTCAATAGGGTATCCTATAGCAAAACGCAATCGATTCCATATGAGTTATGGAAATGAAGGAAACCCAACTTGAAATATTTCAAAGTGTGGAGGTGTTGAGCCAAGGTAGAGGTTCCTTTACCTGAGAGGGTGAAAATTGGATCCAAAACAGTGGATTGTGTATTTATTGGATATGATGTAACAGTAAGGCCTATCGGTTTTTGGTTCACAAATCTAATAATCCTGAAATTCATTTTAATACGATAATTGAGTCAGATAACGCTGAGTTCTTTGAACACATTTATCCATATAAAACTGAATGTGAGTCGACAAGTGAAAGACCTAAATGACCATGTGAAGAATCAATGGAAAATACACTACCTAACGAGGATCCTAGGTGTAGTAATCGCCAACGGAAATCCACATCTTTCGGACCAGATTTTGTGGCATTCTTGCTTGAAAATGAGCCTCAAACATTTGAAGCAACTATATCTTCATCTGAGTCAACGTATTGAAAGAAACAATCAATAGTGAGATCGAATCAATTTTAAGTAATCATACTTGGGAATTGACTAATCTTCCTCCAGGAAATAAACCTTTAGGATCAAAGTAGGTCTTTAAAATGAAAATGAAAGTCGAAGGGACTATTGACAAATATAAGGCCAGACTTGTAGTCAAAGGATACAGACAAAAGGAAGATCTGGACTACTTTGATACAAATTCTCCAGTAACAAGGATAACATCAATTAGGATGTTAATAGCACTATCGGCAGTGCATGATCTTAAAATCCACCAAATGATCAAGACAGCCTTTTTAAATGAAAAATTGGAGGAAGAAAATTTACATGGAACAACCTGAAGGGTTTGTAGTTCCTAGAAAAGAAGAGAAAGTGTGCAGGCTTGTGAAGTCGCTTTATGGGCTCAGGCAAGCACCCAAACAATGCCATGTTAAATTTGACCAAACAATGTTGGCAAATGGATTCAAGATTAACGAATGTGATAAGTGTGTTTACATTAAAAACGTTCCGAATCATAAAGTCATTGTTTGTCGGTATGTTGATGACATGTTAATAATGAGTAAAGATATTGACGATATAAATGTTACTAAGCGCATATTGTTCAACAAGTTCGATATGAAAGACTTAAGAGTTGTTGATTTGATCTTAGGGATCAGGATTCTCAAAACTCCTCAGGGACTAGCATTATCTCAATCTCATTATATTGAAAGAGTATTGGATAAGTTCAAGTACTTGAATTTCAACAATGTCAAAACTTCAATTGACTTAAGCTTTACATTTCAAAGAGTATGAAGGTGAAAGTGACTCTCAACTAGAATATGCCACAGTGTTGGGATGTTTGATGTATATTATGAATTGTATGTGACCGGATATAGCATGTGCTATTAGCAAACTGAGTCAATTCACTAGTAATCCTAATCAAACTCACTAGATGGCAATGAAATGTGTGTTGGGGTATTTGAAACATACACAACACTATGCTTTGCATTATAATAAATATCTTGTCGTGATTGAAGGATATAGTGATGCAAATTGGATCACCGGGTCAAATGAAGTAAAATCCACAAGTGGTTATGTGTTTACACTTGGTGGAGGAGCAGTGATAAGAGAAAAATATCATATATATACTAAGTTGTTATTTAATTTTAATTCTAATAATTTTAATCTTTCTTTGCAGAAAATGTTGCAATACAATAAGAAAACATCAACTAAGTAGATATGTGGAAAATGAAACACAAGTGCTGATTTACAAGAAATTATCCAACACAAATGGAGATATTAAAGAATTATGAAAGAGAGGAACGGGAAGTTGAGCAAATATGGAAATGAGTTGGACATAGTTTTCTTTGTGAAGAACCCACAAGCTAAAAATGAAAAGAAGAACAAATAAGAAAGAAAGAAATGAAAGAAGGACGCAACAAATATGGAAAATAAAAGTTGAAAAATGTAGTAGCATGATAGCCACCAAAATGGAAAACAAAGCATAAGACAAGGTAAATGGAAAATTTTGTCAAATGTTGGTATACACTTTGTCAAATGTTGGTATACATTTGACCTACCATTTTAATATTGTCAAAAATATCAACTACCAAGTGGAAAAATTGAGAGAAAATGGTGATTTTCATCTTCAGAGAACGGCTATAAATAACATGAGGAATACGTTGCTAAAGCAGAGTAGAGAAAGACACAAACAAAACAATCCATATATTTCTTTAAGTTCTTCTTGTACTACTTTTTTAGTTATTTGATGTTGAAAACTATTCTAGTTCCTGCTTTTAATTAAATAGTGGAATTATTCTTCTTGAATATTTCTTCTATTTTCTTATTTAATGGAGAAGAATATTTTCATTAGTACCATTCCAATTATGGAGTAATTTTCTTTTGTGTTGGGAAATTGACGGATCTTGATATTTCTATATAATAGTAGTTATTATATCTAAATTTTATGTGTGTGAACTTAAGCTATAGATTTCATTTTTATTTATTTTATAGTTAGATGCTATTTTATTTATTAACATATATCCATTGATTACTACGTATTAACATATTACTAATTCTATAATCGAGAGAGGCAGAAAAAGTAATACCATTAATTGGAGTATTGGTATATTGTTAATATTTTAGTGACATCTATCTATTTTATGTTATAATTAAATCTACACTTATTTGTAATCGAGAGAGGCGGATAGTGTAATAATTAGTTATAACAAGTAAGTTAATGAAAGAGACTTACTTAGAAGAATATGTTTTAGTTCAAGTACACATTTTTCGTTCTTAAATATTACTATTTTGGCAATTAAATTGTATAACCGAGAGGAGTGCCTTTAATTGTTCAATTTCAGTAATAATATATAAATATAATTGTGAGAGATATTTATACTTTTATGGGAACTATAAATTTAGGAATAAATAATTTACTTTATATAGAAATATTGAGTGAAGTCAAGATCCCCAACACCTTTTAATATATTGTGAAAACTAACGTATTTTATCTACTTTTTGTATTATTAATTAATTAATTCACCATTCAACTATTCTTGATTTTCTTAAATAGTAATTAAAACAAGAAACGTTTGTAGAATAGAAAAACCAATCCATGTGGGTTCGACATCTTTCTATACTATTATTTGACACACTGCGGGTTAAAAATATATACATTCAGTGACTCATCAAGCAGTCTCTTGGAAATCGTCCAAACAGACATGTATCACTCGCACCATAATGGAATCTGAATTTATTGCTTTAGATAAGGCCGATGAAGAAGCTGAATGGCTTCGAAATTTCTTAGAGGATATTTCATTCTGGCCCAAACATATGGGACCTATTTGCATACATTGTGATAGTCAAGCAACAATAAGTAGGGCAGGGAGTGTCATGTACAACAGGAAGTCACGTCATATACGACAGACACATAACACTGTAAGACAGCTGCTCTCTAGTGGAATTATCACAATTGACTATGTGAAGTCAAGCGATAATGTGTCAGATCCACTAACGAAAGGCCTAGTAAAAGAGGCAGTTGAAAGATCATCTAAGGAAATGGGTTTACGGCTTAGGACAAGTCATCATGTCTGTAACTCTATCTAGCAAACTAGAGATACCAAGAGCTAGATTCAAGGAGAAAAACAAAGTTGTGATTGACGGTTCGACATTGTCAATCAACTCACTCCATTCTCATGATGAAGACAATGTTCAGGAACGAGGTTAAAACATTAAGGCTTGTTAATGAAGTTAATAAAGCTTAAAGTTTTTAATGATTTGCTAAATTTGGCAGATTTTACCAAATAATGTATCTACGAGATGACACGGTTAGAAATCACCTATGTGAGTGTGAAGTGTAAGCTGCTTCAAAGAGAATTTTTGTCAAAAGTTTATTCTCTATACATTCATGAAACCAGGAGGTATTCATGGCTGAAACGAACACAATCGTAAGAACCTTTAAACGATAAAAGGTTAATTGTGTGACATATGATTGTCTAGGTATACACCAAAGCTCGACGGTTTAAAGATATCACATCTATCGATTAACCGAGTATATTCGACATATGTTCACTGCAGAAAGTCCAAGGGGAAACCTACTTATCTAGATGCAATTGATCCTTGCTTGTAAAGTACACACTTGTCCGTGCATTCCTTTATGTTATGACCATTCCCCAATAATGTGGAGAACTGTTGGGTATAGCAAAAGTTAATGGGAAATGGAGGGAAGATGAAAAGAGGAATTGAAAAAGATTCTCTTATGCTTTAAGAAAAGGCATTTCTCTCTCATTGGTGGTGGAAAGAAAAATAGAAGTGTTTAAATAGAGAAACACTTCTATTAGTTGTTATAGTAAAAGAGTTGGAAAGAAGGACCCCCATCGCGTCGTCGTCGTCGTCGCTTGCTCGGCTCGGCTTTGGCTTTAGCTTTGGTAATTATTTATTTAATTAATTAAATTAAATTAAATGGCTAAAAACATTTCAATTATTTAGTTAATTAACCGAAACGTTCAGACCCGACTCGGATCCGCGCGACCTGTTTTATTTAAAATACTTTCCCGTTTTATTTGAATTTTCCGCCGTTTGAGATGACTGTTCTGAAAGGTTGCAACTTTCAGGAACAACCATGACCGTTTGAAAGGTTGCAAACTTTCATGAATGGTCGTGTGGATTCTGAAAGGTTGCAACCTTTCGAAACCAGTTCCTCTTGGCTATAAATACCAGTAATTCTTCAGACTTTTTACTTACGAAAATTTTTTATTTCTTCTTCTTGTTCTGCACAAATTTTCTTCGTGTACTTTACTGCCGTTGAGTGGCTCGCTAACACCAGAGTTTTGGGTATCAATACACTGGTGATTGAGATCATTCTATCTTGGGAGGACATATTCCAAATTAAACCCCAGATACTAGAGGGGAATAATTTCCTCAAGGGGACAGTGTACATTCAGTGGGCTTGATCTTCTTTCCATTTTGTTTTTCAGATTCTGGTATGTTTCTACAAATTTTAATTTTGTTAATTAATTTATGTTCTTCACTGGTTCATTTAAACTTTGGTAACTTCGTATTTCTGCTAGATTTCTTGTAATCAATAGTACTGTTTTAAACACATATTGTCTAACAATTACAATCTCAATAATCTTATAACTAATCCTAAGTTAATATTTAGGATTTTTGTAATTTTGTCTTGTGAAGTACTATTAGATAAAGGAGCAGACCAAATTGCATATAAGGAACATGAGTTTTTATTGAAATAAAAGTGTAAAGCCTAATTTGAGCAAGCGTAAGAAATTGTCGTCACGTGAATAAGAAGTTACAAATTCGAACAATGAAAATAGTCTCTTGCAGAGATGTAACGTTCATAAGTATCACCCGATGCTGTCATCACAATAAGTTTATTTCATAATTCAGATACATATATCCAATAAACCAAATGATATGTAAGTTTTGGATTTACAATCTTCCTTTTGCAAATACACTTCAAAGCTTTAAGTAATATATTCCAAATGTCCCCAATCCTTTGATTTACAAGAGAGACCACTAATTGCATACACAAAAGCTAATATTATGTACCTATAAACATATATAGGAGAGTTTAAATTTACACTACTATCTTTATTGAAAATGTGTCATGTCACATGTATCATGTTCCCTGCCCTATTTTTCAGGTAGCTAGTTCTGCTTATTACGGATAGTTACCCGTTCTGAAACAACGTGCATGAGAGAGTACATAAAAATTCCTTTACACTGTCAGCGTACATTCGTACCAACAATGTTTTTGTTTTGAAAAGAATGACCAATACCAGGGCTGTGATCTTTGAGATCATCAAAGCTTCCTTTAGGCCTTGAAGCAGGGGAATTTTCTTTTTTTCTTGTGAATTGAAAATGATTTGTTTTTTCTTCATACCTTTGCTTTGAGTTTATAACAACTTGACTTGGGATTTGAGTTGAATCAAACTTGTCTTTCTTCAATGTTTTTAGTTGTCTTCCTTCAGTAAATAGAACTTGGTGGCAAGCAATAAGTGCTAGAAGGAAAGTAAATGCATACATATGATGGATACATGCCATAATTGACTAATTATAGGGTGGTTAAAGAAATATTTGCACTAAAACTTTTGTTAAGATGAAGTGGCTGTTTATTTTTGCTCGTGAAAGAAGAAGAAAAACTCTGAAGAAAGAAAATGTGAGTGAAGAATGTTTGTCCATTTTATGTTTCACCATCTATATATATAGGCACCACCAAAGGATGTGGTACAGTGGATGAAGTGCTCCTTCTGTAATTAGAGATTTCAAATTCGAGCATGAATATGAAAGAATCCTTGTTCGGAATGCTTCCCCCCTCCCCCCACTCCTCGCCCCCGACCTTAGAAGAATGGGGTCCTATACTATACAAACTTAAATTAGCCGGACTTCAATATAAGTACCAAGACATCAAATCAAAAACATATCAAAAAGTGCTTTTATTATATTTTATCATTGTCATTTGTTAATTTAAAATTATCTTATGGTAGCATCAATTTGGTTGATTCACGTTCCTTCAAAATCTTTGGAAAAGTCAAAATAGGCTACAATACTAATAAAGGAATTACTTTTTAAAAAAAAAACACTAGATGTATATGAGTGATCCAAACTTGCAATCCCCTTTATTTTATGTAGCTTATTTGCACAGCATTCTACAAAAAGAAAAATCTGTTTTTTCTTTTATATTGTTTGCCCAATATAATTTTCTAGCATAAATCTTATACTTTTCATCTGAATTTTCTATTTTAACTGATTCTGAAATCCCTTATACAATTCAAAATAAAGCATCCACTAAAAATGCTAATTATTGTTAAAATAACTTTATCCCAGATAAATTGAGTCTCAACTTTAATGCCTATTTGATTTTTTTTTTATCAATTCTCAATCAGCTTTGAGAATAACTTACCGTGAAAGAATCAATAAAACACTTTTTATTATTCTATCGGGGTATTTTTATTTATCCTTTATTTCAACTTTGTCATTTAGAGTTGATATGTCATTATTATGAAAATGACTCATATATATCCCTACTGTTATATAAATGACTCACATACACCATTTTCCTCTAATGAAAGTGAAAAATAATTTTAATTTAATCTTTTAATTATTTTAAAAATATATATATATAATCCATATGAGATATATTTGATCCTCCTCACACTTCTTTTTGATATTTTTTGTTTCAACGACTAATTTAAATTTATTATTTTGATGGTCAAATTTATTTATGTTTGACTAATTTAAACTCGTATAATGATAATCAAAGAAGTCGAAAAGTATTTTTTGTATGAAAAAGATTAAAATATACCTTGAACTTTGTTAGAAGGATAATATATATACCCCTACATGATTTTTTTTTAAAAATTTAAAGTCAAAAAAATAAATTTAAAACTAATTTTTTTTTCAATTATGTTAAATGAGGGTATATGTGAGTTCCTTTTGTAACTGTAAGGATATCTGTGAGTCATTTGTATAACGGTGATGGTATAAATGAGTCACTTTCATAACGAGGGGTATATCAGCTCTAAATGGCAAAGTTGAGGGGTATGTCAGACCCTTTTTCCTTTTTAAAATAAAAAGTTGCATCCTCAACAAGGGTTGTGTGATTAATGTCAGTTATTAAGATATCAACCATATAAATAGGTAGTAAAATGATTATGGACACATGATGACGAAAGGTAAGCGATGCGTCATATTTAGAAAATTTTAGGCCAAATTAAATGTTGATTAGTGAAGACAAGAAAACTCTAAGTGTATGTAGATGACTATTTATTCTTGAAATTTCATTTTTTTTATTCGATGGGAGGATTTCAGTTTTATTTGTAACATACATATTAGGGAAAGACAATTATTTCTTTTTCTCAATATTAATTACTTATTCTTTAAATTATTTTCTAAGATATAAAAATATAATATATATTATTATAATAAAATACTCATATTAATTAAGTATTATTTTTAAGACATATATGAATAAATAAAAATGAATGGAAAAAGTATGTTTTGCTCAACGCATCCACCCTTGTTTGTTGTGCCAGAAGGTCTAATTAAGTCTCACGAACAATTACACGGAATATATAAGATTAAAAAAAGGGCACAATATTTAACAAAGTTCGATGGTGATGTCTGCCATCTTGGCAAAACAAGTAGAAAAAATTAGTATGATGATTTTTTTTACCTAATACTCCATCTGTCCCTAATTATTTGTCCACTTTTAAATTGACATACTTATTAAGAAATCAATTAATGACATAATGAGTTTACCATTTTACCCCTATTAATTATGAAGTGGATGAAAAGTTCTGCATTTTTCAAAGTAATTAGTCATTTAATTGAGGGTATAATAGGTAAAAAAAAATTGTCCTTTCTTGATTTGTCAAAATGGACAAGTAATTAGGGACAACTATAAAAGAAAAAGTGGACAAGTAATTAGGGACAGAGGGAGTAATGGTTTAGAGACAAGTTATGCAAAGATAAATAATACAAAAATTAATTAGTGATGTAATATCTAATTGTGGACATTGGTAGATCATTCTCTCAAGATTTCTCCGTGATTTGAGGATGAAGTCATTAGTGATGTATTTATGAACTAGGATGATGTGGATCACATATTTGGTTATCAAAAAATATTCGGGTACATCTTGATCTCTTTATTAATATCCCAAGAGTTTATGAGATATTCAAATGCCTTTTTAAGAGAATATGTTACCTATATTTTGTAAACTCAATTTTAGAGTTGCGTAGCCTCCAATAACTCTAACAAAAATAACCCAGTCTTATACAAAGTCCCACAAAATTATAGCATTCTCTATAGTTCTACCAATGTATAAATCTTAAGAGATACCATAGACATTGAAATTTTGTGGAAATCTTAAGAGATACTGTAGACTTGAAATTTTGTGGGACTCTACTTGATGTATTCAATTTGAGTTGTGACTCTACAAGATGTGTTCAATTTCAATTACGATTTTTGAAGGCTACTCAACCCTAAACCCTAGTTCATGCCTATATAAAGGGTATTATATTCCTGTTAAGCGGCATCTCGAATATTCTGAAAATTCATGGAATATTCATAATTAACGAGGTCAAATCCAAATCATCCTAGTAGAGAAATATGCCACCAACGACCCTCAAATATGGAAAAATCTTTTTTGAGAGAAGAATCAAGGAGGAACATAATTGTACCCACACTATTTATCTATAAAATATTCATGTTTCATCATATTTTTTTATGATTGTAATTTATTTTTTGTTGCTTTAAGATTTGTTGCAAACAAATTGGCACGCCCAGTGGAACCCGAATCTTCCCTTCATCTCTTCTCTCACAGATCAAATCTGCAAATCCACCTTCACAAAACCGCAAATGAAAGAATGAGTACTTCAAGTCTTGTCTTTACGTTTCATCAAATCTACACTCCGACAAGCCTTGAAGTAGGAGGCATTTGTAGACATTGAAATTTTTTGGTACTCTACTAGATGTGTTTAATTCAAGTTGAGACTCTACAAGGTGTGTTCATTTTCAATTAGGATTCTTGGAGGTTACTCAAGTCTAAACCCTAGTTTATGCTTATATAAAGGGTATTATATTCCCTTTAAGAGGCATCTAAAATATTTCGCAAATTCATGAAATATACATAAAGATGTCAAATCCAAATCATCCTATTGAGAAATACGCCATTAACGGCCCTGTATTCACTATTTATCAATAAAATATTCATGTTTCTTCATATTCTTTTGTATTGTAATTTATTTTCTTTCATTTTAAAATTTTTTTGCAAATAAATACACCTCGAGGATATAGAACCTAAAGTAGATACACTGACATAAATAAAACTTAATTCAATTTAAATGGTATATACTATATCAATATGTATTTTTTTTCCATCAATTCTATTTTATTTTTTTTAATTAGATCTTTGGGTGGATTTCAATAGATTATAAGCATTTCGAGATAATGTAAAACTTTAGGCTTATTAAACATAATGGTAACTAGGGGTGGACATAGGTTAATGTTATTGGATTTATATTTGAAGTTTTATCAACGCAAAACATAAAATTTGTTGGTAAAATTTCACTAAAATTACAATAAATATAAATTCATAATAATACAAATATAATAAATTCAATCCTATAAAACTTAAAATTAAATTCACAAAATTTAAATTTTGAGTATGTCTAGTTCAGCCAGCCACCTCACCACTGAAAGTCAAAAGAAAAAGACATGAATTTTTTTAATACTCCCCACTTGATTGTGCTTAATTTTTTGTGTGGATGGTTTATATGCAAGCTTTGACTCTTTCCACTTAAGCAATTCAAGAGAACTACGTCTTTTGTTTATGTATTAAGCTTTTGAGGGAGATTATGATTATAAGATTAGTGCTTAAAAGTCATAATTATTCCAAAGTAATGATAACAATCATGATTCGTATTTCAAATGTATCAAACAAATATCTGAATTTATTATTGTGTATTGTGACAAAATATCTTAATCTTTAATTTTCTGTTCAACGTCGCTTAAATTAAGTCCGATAGAGCAGGAACTTCATATCCTTCGTTGCATTTTCCTAGTTTATTAGGATTTATCATGTTTATCAAGAAGTCGCAATCAACATATTGATTTACTTTTCTTCATATTACTATATATTAGAAGACTCTAGGAATGACTATTATTGTGCCAATAAGATCACTACTAATGTCCAATATATTTATAAAATAGATAAGTGGACCCCACCACCTTCCACTTAAATACTACATATTATATATTATTAATTACTATACTATAAATCACTACTAATATCCAATATATTTATCAAACTATATAAGTGAGCCCCACCACCTTCCACTTAAATACTACATATTATATATTAGTTACTATACTATAAATGACTTAAATACTCTAACAATTATTTGACACTTTAAATTCTATCAATGCCATATAAATTAGGATAAAAAACCTAAGATATAATATTTAAATATATTTACAAATAATATAAGTAATACTATACATTACAATAATTAACAGCTTAATTATTTAAAACTTATATAAAAAATTTAATTGACTCTCTAAATTCTATTGGTACCACATAAAATGGATTATA